>JANHJO010006078.1:30322-48096 GCA_032468235.1 Pseudoxyrhopus heterurus | reverse complement strand
ATATGCTGATTCTGTAAACCGCTTAGAGAGAGCTGTAAAGCACTGATAAGCAGTATATAAATACAGTGCTATTGCTATTGCTTTTGAATAACTAAATTAAATTAAATTAATAATGGACTTTTCAGAATATATATGTAAATGTATGTAAGGGTATAAGCATGCTTATTGTTGTATCATGATTCTCAAAACAGGATAATAATTTGTTAACGGTCTTAGAGAAATTTGTCAGAACCTGGAGCAACCTTGTCCTCTTTCTTATCTTAAGAGGATCCCGGTCTCTCCTTATGCCTTTTTCATTTGACCCAACTGAAGACACATCATCTAGTTATGATGATGAAAAACAAGCAAAAGAACAAGTTTGTCAGAGCTTCCATCTTTGCTATTCTCTGCTAAGCTTGCTGGCATCCTGCCATAAACGGAGGGAGTGGCATTGACAGGAACTAGACATGTTAAACTGGATTAATCCAGTCGCCTCAAGGACACCTGGCATGGGAAAGAATGCGAAGCCATTGCAGGATGCACCCATCAGAGCGGTTCCCAAAACATCACACCGGCATGCTATTGGACAATGACGATTTGGTCAAGGTGGGGAGGGTCACAAAGGGGAAAATTTTGTAGTCTTTGCACAGGAAACCTTAGTTCTAGCCTTCCTTTGTTTGTAACTACTAATCCTAGTAAAAGAACCTATCACTTCAACCAAATGTAGTTGAGGGTCATTCTTTCCTAGGGATCTAGCTGGGGCAAGTCTGAAAAAGTTACATGACTAATAGCAGGGAAAACAAGCAGAAAAGCATCTCATTGTTGCAATAGCTATAAATTTAGGTGTTCCTCTCAGGTGCTGGCTCACAAGGGAATTGCTACAGTACTAATCAGTAAAAGAAGTTAAATAACCTGTAGGCTTGTTGATATCCCATACTGAGCTATAAACTCCGTTGTTCTGAAGTATAGACATATACATTAACCATGGCCAACAGAAATATGTGTAACTTAAGAAAACATGTCAATGCAACAAGCTCCATTAGCTGACTACAGTAAAAAATATTCTTACCATACTTTTTTATTCTACCACTAAAAAAAGGTTGTGAATAATTTAAGGGAAGTGGGAGAAATTACCTGGAATATCATAAAATGAAGTTATCAGCTTAGTGCCTAAATTGACTCGAAGTGACCTCTTCCTCATCTGATCAATGAGCAGTTTTCGTTCATCATCTTTCAATAGAGCTATGAAGAGCTCGTGGGAGGAAATCATGAAGACAAACTGGAGATCTTCCAAACCCAGACACAGATTCCTGCACAGAATTAAGAGCAAATGTTTGAGGAAAGAGAAGTGACAACTTTTTTTCTTCAGATTGTTGGGTTAATAATACTTAGGAAACTCATATATCAATGAATTCTTAACAGAGATATCTTTCAATGAATCACACTTCCAATTCAATGACATCATTTCCTCAGATTATGCTAATGAAAGCTGTATGATTGTAGGAAAAGTAGCGGTTTTAATAAGCTACTAAAAACTTGCAGGTGAGTATATTTCTCCCTTTCAAAAACAAAATATCCTAATTTTCTCTTATATGGTTCTCTCTTCAGAAGCCGCCAGAATTGTTTCACTATCCCTTACCATCCCAAAAAGGGTAAAAAACAAAATCACTGTCCAATTTTAAACACAGTATAAATTCACTTATCACACACTTACTTTAGAAAATAAGCCATTTTTCTTTTTGAAGATTCTGCTGCATTTTCTACATGTATTGATTTTGAACACACCTAAGAAGTTTAAATATTGAATAATTAAATCTCAAGAAAAATCCAGTAAACTCTTTAGAAAAACAGAGTATGCACATTTTTGGAATGGTATATATTCTTTGGAACCTTGTTTATAGCAATAACATTACGTAGTTATCTTTTGAATGAAGGAAGCATTTTCTCTATCTAGTTTTAGTTACAAATTAGAAAAGCCACATATATAGTCCCTAGAATAGCTAAGGTTTTAAAAAACGCTTATTGCATATGAAGAATCAGAGGAAGGAAAATTATGCAGCCGTATTTCATCTGATGGAATTTTGTTTATTTACTAGTATAACTTGCTTGAGACACCCACACCTATTATGTTGATAATCTTCACCAATAATTAACCAAAATCAGATGCTGACAAAAATCTTAAAATGAGTTAGGAGCTCATAAACAGGCAACATGCCAAGTTAGAGTTATTAAAAAAATCTGCCTTAAAAGACGTCTTTAAAAGAAATAGCAGACTTGTCTTCAGATTTTTAAAGGAATATTAAACTGGAGACATGAATAATGAAATACAGATACATGTATGTGTGTGTATATAGTTAAATCTAAAATCAGGAATATTTTTACCTCCAGGAGAAAGTCTATTTTTTCTTTGGTAGGTCTAAGCAGCATCTGAGTAAACTGGACGCCAACTGGCCGACCCTGCATCACATCACAAACACTGTTGCATGCACAAACCTTGAAATATATTTCATCAAGAAGTTCATCTCTGCGTAAAATAAAAAAATAAACCAAGGCAAATTGGCACACAAAAAGCTTACACCTAAAAGACCAAGTCACAGCTATATTCTGGTCTGGGCATTCTGTTTCAAAGTATTCTCATTTTTGCAGTGATGAGTTTTGTATACTTTCAAATTTGGAAAACATGTATTAAAGTCACAAAATCTTTTTAAACTTAAGGAGTTTTGGTGGTCAGGCCTTTGTGATATACCATTCCATCTAGCAAGCAGAACTGAGACAAAATTATTCAGTTTCAAGTTTATTACTAAGACTGAACCAGACAACTCAAAGGCAAAGGTTGCTCAGAAACCTCTCTACTCTGCTAGGCTTGACAACTAATTAATACATGGGGGTCAGAGCAGTTCTCTCCTTCAATTTATGCCTCACCCTTGTTGAGCCTTCTGGGAGAGCTGCCTTAACACCGACTGTCTGAACTGAATTGGTAAAGTGGGCATTCGGTTGTCTTCAAGGAAAATCTTCACCAGTTCCTAGGACATAAACACAGGCACTACTTGCATGCTTTAATTCAAAAGGTATGTACTTCAACTTCAGCACTGCGAAGCAGCATAGAATTAGGCTTCATGTGGAAACAAAAGCGTTATATCACCAATTCATTGGGTGGTGTTGAGCTGTCAATGTTGTTTTGCCTAATAAACACCACAGATTTATTGTGAGGATGGCCCACTGTTCTAAATCCCTTGCAAGGAAGATGGACCAGACATTGAATCAGTAACAATGATGAAAAACTAATGTTAACCAATCAACAGAAGCTATGCTCAACCCTTCAATAATACTTTGGAATGACTTGGAGAAATGAATAACCTATCTTCTTTGAATAACACAAGCAAATGGTTCAAGATCTCACAATAAAAATGCAGTATCTATTTCAAGGATCAAGATATATAAATGCTTTTAACAGCCCTGAGTTTATCAATACTTGACTTGACAGTGGTGATATAATGATATCTTAACGGCACTACAAGACCATTGCCTGTTTGCAGGCAGTTTACCTGGTAATTTCCAGATCTTAAGCAGCTATGAATTTGACTGTAAGGAGTTGATGGTTGTGAACTACTGTCAGAAGGGGCAAGAACTCCACAAGCTTGACAGTAACCAGCTAGCCTCTTTTCATCTATCATGCAATGAAGTGATGAGCCAATCTAGAAAATACAATGTTATCAAAAGTTGTAAAAATGTAGCAAATACTTCCAACATTTTATGCTTCAAGGCAAACACCTTTAATAGAGACTTGTTTCTCAAATGCCTATGGAAACAGGTGTGATGGTTTTCCAAGAATCAATTTTGTCATTGTTATCAGTATTTATTTACCATCCTTCTTCTAAAAGATACCAGATCAGTTTGCAACATAGTATAACTTCGTTGTGTATAACAATTTAAAACATCCTACTATTTAAAAAAGAAACAAAATCACAATAATGGCAAGATTACTAGGTTGAACAAATGTTCTAATAATTTGAGGATTAGCCAGTTTTGTGAAACTATAGGCACTTTCTTGAAATTTGCAATGAAGCTTCTAGATGGATTTCCATTTTTGGTAAAAACAAAATCCATTTCCTACTTTACTTTAAAACTTGTTACTCACCTTTAAAATCAATTCCTTGGTTCTAAAAAATTTATCTCTGGCATTCCTATATAAATCAAAGTTTGTGGAACCCTGCTGGAAGTAGATGGCCCCTAAATCATAGCATACCTGAAACAGAACCAAAAAAATCAGCAGAATATTTTAATCCCTGTTGGAATCCTCAGAAGAAATTCTAAAGCAACAATTTAATGCGCAGAGACAAAATCTTTGCTCTATGTACTACATTAAAAATGTGCTTTCTTTCTCTTTCCAAACATTGGCAAATAAATCAGCCTTGAAACGATACAATTATTTTAAAAATGACTATTCTTCACATTTTCAAAACACTGGAAAGCTACACTATCTTCAAATGTACAATGTCAAGGATGGCTGATAGGGCCATGAATTGTTTTAAAATGAATTTCATTTATGAATCCACAATTAAAGGTAGTCCTCAACTTACAACAATTACAACTGGAATTTTGATTGCGAAATAATGTGCTTGTTAAATGAGTCATTTTTACAGCCATTTTTACTATGGCTGTTAAATGAATCATGTGGTCATTATGTGAATCATGCAATTATTAAACGAATCATGTGGTCATTAAGCAAATCTGGCGTCCCCAACTGACTTTGATTATTGGAAGCTGGCTGGAAAGGTCACAAATCTTACTCAGGTGACTGCACAGCTGTAACTACTGTAAATGCAAACTGGTTGCCAAGTGCCCTCTTTATTTATGAATAAAATTTCATGATCGTGGGGGTAGTGATAGGCATAATTCGAGAACAGCTCATAATTTACTTTTTCCAAGGCTGTCATTAACTTAAAAACAATTGTTACAGAAACTGTCATTAAGATCAACCTACCTGGCACTGCATTTCCTCGGTGCTAATACTTAATCCGGCTGTAGAATTCTCTGTCTCTCCATTAACCATACCAGGTTCCATAGCTAGCAGATCTAATGTCCTTATTGTGTGAATGTAAAGGTCCTTGTCTAATTTGAGTGCGCCTTCCAAAACCAGAATGGAATCAGCCGCCTGCTCTTTTAGCTGGAACAACCCAAAGGAATGTAAATGCTTAGTTATTAGCACCCGTTTTGATTACTTAAGATAAATGCTGTACTTCTCTAATTCAAGCTACATCAAATTTCGCACTAACAAATGTCAATCTTCCCTCGGGTCAAATATCTCACATACTCAGTTATCTCCAAATAATAATCGTTTAATATTCTCTGTAATTGCATGAAAAGGAAAATATCTTTATAATGAAGATTTACTTTTTGTAATGATTTTGGTTTACAAATATTTATAAAGCAGTTCCTACGTATCAAGTATTGTCCTACAACACCCACAATGTCCTACCAAAGAGAAGAACATTTGTTACTAATCTTGCAATGGAATTATTTTAAATAGAGAATGTATCTTTCCCTGATGGAAAGATGGTTTAAAGATAAACAGATCAACTTGGTGTTATGATCAAGAAAATATATATCTCTCTCTGAAATTCACGAGGTAAGCAATTATTTCTACCACCACTAATTTGATTCACGTTTCCACATAGCAATTTGAATGATACATACTACAACTACTGTACCCCTGTTGTTTTCACTATTCACCCTTGGGAGAGAGTGCATAAAATTGATCCCCCCCCCCTCTACCAATACTAATCAGATAGACATGCTGGAATAAACTGCACAGTTCTGCAACTACCGGTAGCATTTTGTGACCTAGTTCCTTGCAAAACATCCTTATTCTGCCTTATTATGTGATTCTTCCCTATTGTATGATTTAAGTCAAAAGGTTAAGAATATAAAATATTCCCTCCTGAAAGAATTTTCTCACACAAACTTCACAAGTTCAACATATCCAATGGAGCTGGAGTTAGAAGTAAGATGGTCCAATTATCACAGTAAAGATATCAAATGCCATTTTCCTATGAGAAAGGTCCTAACTTTAGCACTTTTCTTGAGTAATTGAATCAACTAGCTTCTAATTGTGGATAACTTAATGAAAAGCCCTTACCACTTTCAAAATGTTATCTGTGACTTCCTTTTCTTGTTGGAACTGATTCATACTAAACAAAAAAGCCAGAAGCAATTGTAAAGTTATTATTCAATGCAATATCAAATTGTTACGCTATTAAAATTTCCCGTTCCTGTGTTCAGCATGCAACAGATACAGTTTGGTGTAGTAGTTAAGGCATCGGGATAGAAACCAGGAGATGGTGATTTCTAATCCCACTTTAGGCACAAAGGCAGCTGGATGATTTGGGACCAGTCACTCTCCTCCAGCCCTAGGAAGAGGCAAAGCAAACCACCTCCAGAATCTTTCCAAGAGAACTGCAGGGACTTTCTAGGCGGTCACCAGGGGTCAACACTGATTCAAACCCACAAATGGATACATAAATAAATAAATAAGCAACAAAATGTTTTTCCTTACACTTTTTGTAATAAACCTCATTTTAAGAATGAAAACTGAATCATGTAAGGTTTAAGCTATTTCAATAATTTTGCCTAAATTGTATTTGTTCTAAGAGAATCAGAATTATTTTATATAATTGTGCTGTAGTCAGGAATTTTGTCCTCTTTCCACTAAAAATCTCTCAATACATACTTTAAAAATATGCTGTAAGACTTCAATTGATCAGATAGGCAACTACAAGTATTTAAGTATCAAACAGGTTTAATACATATTATTTTGTTCACATGCCTCATTGAAAATTGGATCCTGATTTTGGTTTAGGCTGAAACAGATGGACAGACTTACACATTCAACTGAGGGGGACCAGGTTTTGCCAGTCTGACAGGAAAACTACTATTGACTATGGTTCTGATAGCCCTATTAAAAAAAAAAGCAAAACTGTTAGCACTGAATACTGAATTATTGTGATATCAGCATTATTTATTGAGACTTATTTCAAAAATTAAAGCTAGTGCAAATATGATAGCAAAAGGCTGATTTGCATATAGCTCACTGGAAATAATTAATTCACTCATTCTTCAATCTTCTAGTTGAGAGCACACAGAAATAAAACAGGGCTTGACTTAGTTTATCAAATTTTTAAATTGTCATTTTTATGAATCAGGATCATAATCAATTGATGGTCTAAACAATTCCAAAGGAAGAGACATTAGAAACCGGCTAGCCTATTCTTTTCACAGCTTATTCTTTTGCCAGGCTAAGAATGATATGCAAACGGAATTATTGATTTGTGTGACAGCTAAACAAAAAGAAAAAATGCCATCTAGTGTGCACATCACTTATAAACCTCACAAGCAGAATAGGATTTATTTGACCTTAACACTTTCTTCCAGTAAAGAATATTCAAAAAACCAAAATCTTACCATCTGTTGTAGAGTAATATAGCCATTGCAGTGGTTGGAGGTAAAGAGGCAAGGTCCATATCTATGTGTTTAGTTCCAGGAGGAACCTTACTGATGCACAGCAATTCATTTAATAGCATGTTCAATACTGGGACAGATAAACTAAAAGACAAAAAAAAAATAACTGAGGGTACATAGATCAGCTCTTAATTTTGTTACAGAATATTACCAAAACAAAAACATTTAAGATTTCAATGCAGTCTTTTTGCTATTTTTATTGTGCATCTAACCTGCAAGCTGGAAAACCAGAGTAGCAAACATCTTTCCCAGCTATTCTCCTATGGGGGTACAAACTAAACCCTAATTTAGTTTCCTGATTATTCATCATGATTACTAATGATTAATGTCTCAAGATCGAATTTTTGGTTTATGTGTCTTTGAAATGGAAACTTTACAATACTACTTATTTAGACAATGTGAAAATTAATTACTTTTTACTATGACTTAATTATATGTAAACAATCTTATCCAAGAAGTCAACTGATACCTTTTCTCCAATACATCCAAATTCCACTTTAAATGTGCTGCAACCTTTAGAGCAAGTAGTTTTAAAATGCGGTTTCTCTTATTATCAAGGGGAGGTTGAACTTGATTCTGTTCATTGACTAAAGGTTTGGAAGCCTGCTCCAAAAACTGAACGATTAGTTGGACTGGTGAAGGATCTGCCAAGGGAAAAAAAAACTTTAAAATATGCACTGTATATTATGGAGAAGCAAATAAATGAAAAGTAAACAAGCAACTTTTAAAGGAACATATACAGGCATAATTTTTGTCTAAAAGAAAACTTTGTGAAATTATTGATGTCATTGATTTTATTGTCATTTACTATATCATTGTCATATTCAAGCAAAAATATATATTTATTTTTATGTATACCGGTACACATAAAAAAAACCCAAATACATTATGTGATGTGGACCTTGAAGAAGATTTAAGTGCAGTGCAAGCAAGGATCAGCAAATACCTACTACTGCTTTTATTTCATCATTGGATAAAAGAAGAATCCTACAAAATTTAGTAAGAATCCTAATAACTTCTATAGAAAATGTTATCACATTCCTCTATCCTCTGCAATAATTTATGAAAATAAAAGTTGTAGCTTTGAACAACAGCATTATTTACCAGGAGAAGACTTTTTCAGGTGTTTCTCCAGCAGAGACTCTTCTAGCAGGAACTCAAACCAGGAAGTCTGTGGGGGGGTGCATGGTCGGCTAGATGTGGCTGCCTCCCGATCGACAGCTTCTACGCTCATCTTCCTTTCTTGAATTCCTTTGAGCAATCCTTTGGGCCAGGACCCTGATTTAGAAGCAATATGGATTATATCAGAACACAATTGCTTTACGAGATCTAAAAGTTTAATTGCAGATCTTTTCATCCAGACTTAATTTCATAGTCCAAATATAACAAATTGGGATTTCATATCTAGAAAAACTTTTCATCAAATTTACAAGTCAGAATTTTCATAATGAATATAACTGTTGGGAATAGTGGCCCAGCTTTCATAAGACTGCAGCTTCCTTTTTTTCCATCTTTCTTTTGTGAAAGTTCAAAATCAACACAAGGAAAAAAAATCAAGAATAGAAATTACCCAATCAAAAAACAAATTCATAACAGTGATTAAAGTGAACAGAAGGAAACAGAAAAAATAGATCCATATAATATTAATATAAAACAAGCTTAATCATATATTATAAATCTAAAACATATTGCCCCGTATTTTCATTTTACTAAAGATATTTTTAAAAATTGATAGAGAACATCTCTTGAATCCAGACATGCACACACACAAAGTGCTATATTTTCACCAAGTTATGTTAACATATATAATTATTTGAAGCCAAAGAAGGCCATGGATAGACATGACCAAATCATAAGAGAGCTGTAACATTAACACAGGGCATCTGATATCCAACTTTTAAAAACATTTGAGGAATTGAATAATCACTAATTATGATGAATTCACTTTATTCCTAGATTTCTGTTTGTATGCTGGATCAGTGTTAATTCTGGCAATTGCCTGAATTAATCCCTGCAATGTTTATAGTAAGGTTTTCAGAAATGGCTTGCCATTACCTTCTTCCAAGGGCTGAGAGACTGTATGGCCCACGGTTATTCAGCTGGCTTCATAACTAAGATTGGAATTCAGAGCCTTCTAGTTTCTAACCTGATGCCTTAACCATTATATTAAACTAACCTTCGCTAGATGATTAGAAGTGTATTTTACATTTCTTAAAATCCGTATCCATAATTTTTCCAAAACCAGATATTCCAGTTTCTCATTCCCCATACATATTTGCAATATTAAGCTCTATTCCTTTCAGTTTTGTGTAAAATGGGGTTAATTTTATTTCAGATACTTTGCCTGTTTTCTTTGCCAGACACTTCAACTACACAGTACCCAATACATATTTTCTCTTAAGCAAAACCCAGATTTGACCCAACCAAAAATAAGGCTATTTTGTGAGCCTGGAGACAGAATTCCAGAAGAAAATAAGATGTGCCAAGGTGCAGAAGAGAAAGAACTACCAATATTCTCCTCCTGAAGTGGAATTTTGAAGAAAAATGGTATTTCCAAGTAACAATTGAATCAAAAAGGGAATCTGATTTAGGGATCGCCTAGAGGAATAGGAAAAGGTCATATCTGCATTCATTTTAATATTTGTTTTATGTATGTTACAATCACGTTTATATCTCTGTATAATTTATGTTTACTGTATTTTTCTATCAATTTGAACATAGCATATCAATTACGTCTTCCGGAGTGCTGAAATGCTTAAATTTACACTGATGTGTTTAATTGGATCTTGTTCATTGTTGCACCCCCAGAAAAAGCCAGGCATGGGAATTCTGGGAGTTGAAGTCCAAACACCTGGACTTAACCTGGCCAAGCGTGAAAAACATTCACTGAAATACACGAAATGCCCTCTCTTTTCAGAGCTACGGCCTGCCCCACTAGAAGACCGTGATTGCTCCTGGTTCTCCTTGTTTATGTGAAAGCAACTGCCTCGTTGTGCATCTAGTTCGCCTACTCACCCATACAGAACAGTTGAGAAAAGTCACTTTTTCCTCCCTCACCTTTTCTGCACCTCGATGCCCTCGCAGACGGGGCCCCGACCACGACCACCACCTGCAGGCGCCCTGCCTCCCATCAACCAAAATGGACGACGCCTTCCCTGCCCCCCGCCGCACTTTCCTGGCCTCCGATAGGGCAATAGACAGCCGGGATAGCTTTTGCTCCGCCCCCGTTCCTCGATTCTGACCAATCGGAATCGGAGGGCCGAACGCTGTTCCGTCATGGGCCTCCTGTCTTCTTCTCATTCGGCAAAGAGCGTAACTTGCGCTTTTTGCGCAGTGATCCCGAGGTAGATTCGAAAGGTGTTGAGTTTGAGCGCAGGGGGCTGATCATCAGTCGGGTTTTTTTAATTTCTTCTACAAAGGCTTTTTGCAAACTTCTGCGACGTAGACTGGATTAGCCCCCATTCTAGGCTAAATGATGATTATCTACTATGTTTAGTAAACTATTTATTGCGAGCATACAGCATTAGATAATCAGCTTTTCTAGCTCTTTGCTAAATGGGTTATTGTGGCAAGTAAAGGTGAATGTTTCATACCTCTTCAGTGAGGTTGGCTGATTTTATCACTCGGCTTTGTTAGCTATGATTTAAGGCTTACTGTTGGACAATTATAAACAATACCTACAGTCAATAACCCATGGTTTATTTTATTTTATTTAGAGCAGTCCTTCTCAGCCTTGGGAACTTCTAAGGCATGTAGATAGACTTCAATCCCCAGAATTCTGGGAGTTTAAGTCCACATGCGTTAAAGTTCCCAAGATTGAGAACACTAATTTAGAGAATTTATATGGCAGCCCACCCACTCTCTTTCAGTGATTCTAGGTGGCTTACAAAAGAAAAACAGTTAAAATATTCTCCAAAGCTTGAAGATTCCACAGGTAATGATCCCCGTCAGATTTATTCTGTGAGCAGTTTGGACATGGTTGTTGCAGTGCTTAGATTGAATTTCTCCATATTGGATTGGATTTCTCCATTTCTGAACTAGAAAAGGTAAAGGCAATCCACTTCCATAGTACTGTGAACAAAATCAAATAGATGTCTCTGAATTCGCCAGACTTTACCTAAATAAACGTCTTCGTGTGACATGTGAAGCTGGCTCTTGTTGACATTTAAAATGGAGATTCCTGCCTTGGTCATGCTCATCATAGTGTTTGTTGACTTAGGTGGGTGAACTAGGATTTAATAAGCTGCAGAAGTCTAAGATGGCTTCACTTCTCATGCTGCTTTCTTGTACAGGGGTGTCAAACTCGCGTCGTTGCGGCGGCATCATGTGACATATTGGGACTTTTCCCCTTCACTAAACTGGGTGGAGGCGGGGCCAGCACATGACACATGTGGCCTGCGGGCCGTGAAATTGACACCCCTGTTCTAGCAAGTGAAAGGAAATTGGCCTCTGGTTTGTATTTGCTACAATGGTTCAGGTGCTTAAGAATTAACAAACCCAGTTTTACATTTGCATTTACAGGTACCAATATGTGTGTGCCTGTGTGAAAGTATACAGTGATAAATATGCGTATTTAAATTCACATTTCAGTTCAGAGGGAACTGTACTGAAGGAGATGTGAATGTGCTTGGGATAAAACTGAGCTTCAATTGTGCTTGTAGCATATTTGGCCAAATCAATCACTACAGGTAGTCTTTGACTTACAATGGTTCATTGTAAGTGACTGTTCAAAGTTACTTTTCAACAGTGATTGTTCAAAGTTACTGACAAAGGCACTGACAAAAGTGACTTATGACTGTTTTTCACACTTATGACTGTGACACTCTCTCCATGGTCACACTATCAAAATTCAGATGCTCGGCAACTGACTCATATTTATAACGGTTACAATATCCTGGTGTCATGTGATCATTTTTTGCCACAAAATTAATGGGGAAGCCAGATTCAATTAACAACTGTATTACTAATTTAACAACTGCAGTGTTTCACTTAACAATCATGGTAAGAAAGGTCATAAAATGGGGCAAAACTCACTTAACAAATGTCTCACTTAGCAACAGAAATTTGGAGCTCAATTGTGGTCATTAAGTCGAGGATTACCTGTACAGTATTTTTCTGTTAGAAGGGAACAGGACATGTTATTGAAACAACTAGGGCTCGTAACACTGGTTCATTACCTTGACTAAAAAGCACAATATGAAAGGCTCAATTAACACGTCATGATGGGTGTTACAGGATAATATTCAAGGGCCCTTCTATTCACAACAAGGAAAATGGAAGACTGAGACACATAGTGTAAGAAGTGTAAAGTATGAAGTGCATGAATTAACAAATGCAGGATGCATGAAGAAAAAATATGTAACAGATGAATGAAGATGTGAACTTGTGATGTTGATGAATACAAACACTTGGAAGAGAAGGTGTGGAATAATTGAATAAAATGGTTAAAGCTTATGTCAGGCAGTGTAACCTGATGACATCTAGAATATTAAAAACATTTAGGAGGAATTCATAGATTGGTGATAATTGCATGCGGTGCTTCAGCAAATGGTGTTAATGAAAGAACCACTGATGAGTTTGGGAAAAATTGTGCAATATTGTGAATGAATAGTATGTAAAAAGTCTGTTTTGTTTGTGACATGGAAAATAAAGTGAAAAGATACTCGCATACAAAATAGTTTTAGACTGAATGAGGATGACTACTTGATTGACACTTGCTTAGAAAAAGGGCCTACTTATTCCAGAAACATAATCTGAACATGTCTGTTTACATGGATACATGGCAAGAGATTAATCTAAAATGATTGTTATTTACAATGAAATATTAATTAGCAATGATCTTTATTTTTGGAGTTGCTTTGAAAGTCTGCTCTACAGCTCTCTTGAATTTTTGCTTTGAAATAAGCAGAAATTGGCAGTTTTGATGTGATATGGTGAGTGGCTTGAGCTCTTTTACTGTAGAAACAAGAAACCAGAATTGCCTTTCTCATTCCTGGGATCAAAATGTTATCCCTTCTTTTCACATTTAAATGTGCTTGTACTTCTCATTGCCCTAGTTAATTGGGTGCATTACCTGTGCATATTGCAGGCCAATTACGGTGTTGTTGCATTTATCAATGGTCGCAAATGCCTTCTAAAGATGCAGGATTGTAATTCCAGAAACAGTAATCCAACAAAGCTAAAAGATACTAGGGAAAGCAACTAATTATTTTAGCAATACAACATATGCTTCGTAAAAACCCTGGTTTCAAGTTTGCATCCACAAAAAGGGATCATTTCAACCATTTGCACTTCTGAATAATATCAAATTAGACTGCTAGGTTGTGCTATTATCTAAAACAGCAACCTATGTTCCCATGATAGCATATGTCTCCCTAATGTATTTCCAGTAAAATCATGCTTCTTGATAGTTTGAATGGATTGCATTTTTAACAATACTTTTTAAAAGTTTTCAGCAGAAAGGGAGGATAATTGAAGCAACTATCTGTGAGGAGGAGGATAGCTGTGTTAAAAAAACATTAAACCCCAAAGCAGGCAACCTCTTTATACATTTACTGTAAGTGAATACAGAAAAATAACTCTGCTAAAAAGAATATGGCTTACACAGCTTGCTTATGGGTTAATTACCGTAGTCACTGTTATCAACCACTATATATTTCTCCTTTCTCCCTTCTCTAAGGACTTCTTAAAACCAAATTCAAGACAATCTTGTTTTGTGGATTTCCTCAGAAAAACAAAATCTGCAAAGTGCACAAAGGTTTGAGTTTTGCATTTTTTAAAAAGAGAAGTTTACAAGGCACATTCTCCAACAGCATTGCAATACTGACAGCCAAGGTTTAGATCTTTGAGTATATGTTTTCAACAGCTATAATTATTTTTGAACTATATTAAGTGTGGGGAATACATACTTCTTGTCATGCTTACATGATTCCACAATCTTGTTATTTTCCAAATCCTGAAGGAATAGCAAAAAATTAAACACAACTCCTTAAAAACTCCAACACTTACGGTAATTCAGAAACCAGAAATGGAATTTAACACTGTTATGACTGAGCATTGGTCTCCATGAGCCTTTAAGAGCTGCTTTTTTTACATTACAAATCCCTTTTCAAAAGCATCTCATTACAACTCAGTGTTTTAAGATATTTTACAACTTGAAAGTTCTTATCATTCAGTTCAAGCATAATCAGTGAAGTATGGGAAGAGCTCCATTATTTAAATTGTAAGACACAGTGAAACTCAAGAGAGAGATTACATGTTCCTTGCTCGTGCTCAGAACTGTCTTCAGAGAATATACAGAACTGTAAAATTTTGTAACATAAATGTGTTATTTTTCTCTAAATTTTTACAATATTCAGCACTAGGAATAGTATTCAAAAGGAATTCATTTTAGAATTGTGGAATTTTAACTGCACTGGTTGGAAAAACTGGGATTCGTGAAAGGCCAATCCAATCCAACCCTTTCAGAGAATTGGAATTTGTGTTCAAAATTCAAAACCACTGAACGAAATGCTGTTAACTTCTATCTTCTATATATCTGTATATATTTCAATAGGCTTCAGAAGCAAAATAAAAATAAAAGGAAATGGATTAATGAGCAGAGCATTTATGGGCACCATTTCTCATCTCTCTCTCAAATGTCACAACACGGTTAGCAGTAGTAGTGCAAAGTTAATTTCTTTTAGAAATTATTCAAAGCAAATGTATCATTAACTTAGTGCTACAACATAGAAGCACAGAGACTTAAATTTGTACAGAAATAAATGACTGTAATATTAAAGAAAATTACATTTCAGAAATCAATGCATTTAAGATTTTAGTCCCTTTTAAGATAATTTTACTCAAAACCCATACTACAACAGGTTCTGTGAAGTGATTTGGATTACACAGAAGACTGGTACACTCCTAAGAAGGTTGTCCTCTTCCCTGGGGCGCACAGATTTGGGAGGGATGCACATGGCACAGTGAAGGAGGAAGAGGACACTGCCTAGCAAGTCAGATCAGGAAAATCAGCCCTGGCAATCAATGGGGTCAGAGATATCACAACTAGACTGCCCTCACATCCAGCTGATTTGGAGTGATTCTTTATGGCAGCAGGCAGGGCAGGCTGAAGAAAGGGCCAAAAACATCAAAATGGCATCCTAACTATGAGACCATAACCCTACCCTTTTTTACATGCACTAACGCACATATTAAAAAAAGGACAGGGATTTGAGTACATGGATGTGGGCACCATCTTGACTTTTTCAGCCTCGAGTCTATCCCTGGCAGGAGATTTCCAAGCTCAATTAAATGTAAGCTAAAACAATTACATTTTCAATTTCTTATGTTCAAGTAGTTTGGACTTGCACAATAAAAGGCAGCATTGATTAGCTTCCCTAAAATGCCATACAACAAGACAAAGATAAAATATTCACATTTTTCCTCTCTGGGTACTTTGTTAAGTATTATGTAATATTAAAGTCAGAAAAAAATATAATTTCAGAATAAAATAATTTTTCAGCAAGTACACTAGGAACGTTTTCAGGGCATACACTTAAATAACTCTTTTTAATTCAAGATCATGAGATCAAAAACAGGAAAAAAATGAGAGAAAAAGGTAGAAAAGAAAGTTTAACAATAAAAAAGCTATGAAGAACAAAGTTGTACTAAAATATAATAAGAACTTTTACTTTATGAAAGTAAACCAATTTACATTATCAGCTTGGTCAGCAGTGTCATTTGGACTTCATTTTGCAGAAATATTTTAACCAAATTGCCACATTCAAATGTCAAGCCAGAAATCCAAATTTAATTTAAAAAAAATGAGTATGTAAATATGGTTTGCTTGCTCCACCATTTAAATGGATGAAGAAATCAGGAATAAATAAAATTTAACTGCAGCTACCAAAATACATCAGGATTCATAAACAAAATTTGATCTTTTATTTTGGCTTACAAATCCAAACTTATCTGGGTATATTATAAAACCAGTGAATAGGAGAGCAAATGGGTAGAATACTCTTATTAAGCCACAATGAATAATTTGTCCTGATAATGACTAGGACAAAATGATAAATGCCAATAATTACACAAAAACGTAAGCAACGAACAAAATAATCCCACAAAGTAGCAAGTAGTTGAAGCTAAACTTCTAGAATATGAACCTTCAACCTTTTCTTATTAAATGGGTAAATTTTATGTTGGTTCATTACCTTTTTAGATAGGACATAAGAGTGCCTAAAATATATGATTTACAGAACTGAAAGGAAATCTTTGTTTAATTCAACTTATTTAGAATACTATTATTGACTGGGTACCTAAACCAAACCTTTCACCAAACATAGGGTATAATAATGCTCTACTAAAAATAATAAAAAAGGCAGCCCCAATTAGAGAGTTGCTCTCAGCCAACAACTTAGCCTGCACAACCTTATTCCTCAGTCCATCATTTTCAGCCATTTGTCTCCCTACTTTTTCCATTATAACAAATTCCAGGAATATAGTGGGATTTCCAAACTATGAAAATAGCAGAACGTTCCCCATCCACCCCACTTCCAAAAACACACATACACACATATATTTATATATCTGGAGAATAATGTCCAGCAAATTCTCTTATCCTTTTTTTTGTATTTGCCAACATAAACAAACATAGCTAAAAAAGTAATTGCTATGAAACTGAAACCAAATTGATGTTAAAATTGAAAAGCTGGAAAGATGCCTTTTAATTCTTGGAAGACTGTTGTATCCTCTATATTTCTGGGAATATCTCTCTCTTGTTGTTTCAGTTAGTCTGTAATAGTCATGCAGGATACACGACGCAGTTTTCATGTAGTCAGTGATGTGCCTTTGTGTGCATCTGCAATTTATATGCAATAGAAAAAAGGTTTGTTGGAAACCTCAGCCTTTTTAAAAATTATGCAGAGTCCATCTTCAAAGGATGCAAATATCTCAGGACTGGAAAGATATTATAGAATTGATTTTATATACCAAGTAAGATCTATTCCAGTATACTCGTGTGAAGTAATTCACATATGGAGAATAGTTCATTTTGATTTCCTGACAAAATCGCCCATATTTTGAGTAGCCAGAGCTGTCATTTTCTTCATAATAAACCTAGAGGAAAACAAGAAAACAATAAACAAGCAAAATAAATATTTATCTTCAGGGAGGAATCAAACACATTTTATATTGGAATCATTAATTCATGTTTATAATGCCAATATGAAAGTAGCAATATTGCTACAATATTAGGTTCCATTTTATACACTGCCACTTTATATGTTGTTGTTGTT
>JANHJO010006077.1:467-15289 GCA_032468235.1 Pseudoxyrhopus heterurus | reverse complement strand
CCAACTCTGTCATGCTGTTCATTTTATTTCAATATTTGTGTCTTTCAATTCGACGAACTTAAACCTTGATATATATATACACGGTAAGATGCAATTAGCAGACTGGGAGGAAGGAAATCACTTTGAATGAGAGGAAATGCCAATCCGGAGTTTTGTGTTTGGAAAAAAAACACAGTCTTAACTCTCATTTGACTTACAAAACTCTGGATATTTTAAAAAGGAGTAAAGATGTTCCCTTTCTAACGACATCCCGACTTTCCAGCAGCTATAAAGATCCAAATGCAAATTTTTCAAATTTGCCTGCACTAATTGAAGTCCACAGTATCAAACCCGTTAAATATGATTTTCTGTCTGAGCCTGTCTGCATGCAAAGGAAAAGACAATAAAAACTGTGCAATCATAGATTACTGGAAGCAAAGAATACCATACAGATTTTATTATTATTTAATTTACTTTCTTTTTCATCTACTTACTGCCTTTCCTTTCCTTTCCTCTTTCTCCTTCTCTTTCTCTTCCTTCCTTTTTCTTTCCTTTCTTCCCCTTCCTTTCCCCCCCCTTCCAATACCCCTTCCCCTTTTTTCCTTTCCCCCTTTTTTTCCTTTTATCAAATTTCTACACCGCTCCTCACCTACAGTGACTCTGGACAGCATTATTAGATGAAAGTTTCTCCATTTTAGACTTAGCAATTTTTTTTTACAAAATCAAGGAATGTTCTTACGTGATAAGGAAAATGTTGTGGCATTTTTAAACAGATTGACTATGTTTAGTAAAATAACAAAGTTATCTCACTTATCCTTAGAGGTTGTGTGTGTGTGTGTGTGTTTATGTGTAAACACTAAGTTAAATGACAACAAAGCTGCAGACAAGTTTGCCAATTTTCACTAAAACTTCAAAGTACACCAAATAAACAGAAACCTGTTTTCTGAGTATTGTAACTGGATCAGATTAGTCAAAGACCCAACATCTCTCTTCAATCCCAGAGAGATAAAATCAAGTTTCTTTTAAATCTACTGGCTAATTCGTCTGGATTTTTCGTTCTGAATTATTCTGGTAAATGATTTGAACAATCCCGTCAATTTTCTCATTCAACTACCGGTATATATTTTGAACATTTTTCCTTACAATCCCCCTGAGCTGTAATTTTCCTGCACTTGTTAAAATTGCTCTTGGGTCTCTGAGTAATTAAAATAAGTGAATGCACAGGGAATCATTTCGGCAGATTTTAAGATTCTTCCCTGCGGCATAATTTCCCATATCTGTGGTGGCGTCATGGAAAGTTAAGTCCGAGAGCTTAAACTGTGTCACTGGAGGTTTTCAAAAACGGAGTGGACGATCCATTGACCAGGATGGTATAAGATCTCCTGCCTTGAGCAGGGGGTAGGACTAGAAGACCTCCGAGTTCCCTTCCAGTCCTATGCTTCTATGCTCTACAAACTTGAATTGTATCTCTTTGGCTACAGTTCTAATTCTGCAAAGACTTTCAGAGAACTAGAGAGTCCCGGTAAGCCTACATTAATTACAGGGTATATGATATTTACACATTGCTAGCCAGATACAGCAACAGTTGACAATTCCACATGTTGTGGTTCTCTTTGGCTTGCAGGTAGCCTCCAAGTACGTTTGGTAGGCTGTGAAGGCCTCTTGGAGAAGATCTCGGGCCGTTCCCGTGTGGCCACTTCCTTGCCTGTTTCCACCAGTCCCGGGGACTTCAAGCTCTTGAGTCGGACGTGGGTTGGGGTCAACCTCCCAGGCCGGGGGTCTGCGGGAAAGCTCCTTCGCCAGGAGGAACTCAGCCGTAAGTGTTGAAGACCCTCCCCGGAAGAAATCACAGAGGATAGAGCTGAATCGGATCTATTATCCAAATAAAAGTGATCGGGAACCCCTCTAAGATGGTGACATGGGTAATAAAGAGATACCCTACAACAGGGTCCCCAACCTTAGCAACTTTAAGACTTATGGACTGGCTGAGGAATTCTGGGAGTTGAAGTCCACAAATCTTAAAGTTGCCAAGGTTGGAGACCCGTGCCCTACAATCTGTTATTCTAATTTTATTTTAAAACAGCACTGGATGCTTTTATGTTCCATACAGGGAGTCCTCAACTTATAAGCACAATTGAGCCCAAAACTCCTGTTGCTAAGCAAGAGTTAAGTCCATTTTGTCCCATTTTATGACCTTCCTTGCCCAGTTGTTAAATGAATCACTTGCCGTTGCGAAGTTAATAACACATCGTTAAGGGAATCTGGCTTTTCATTGACTTGGCTTGTCAGAAGGTCGCAAAAGGGGATCACGTGACCCCAGGACGCCACAACCGTCATAAGTACATGCCAGTTGCCAAGCCTCTGAATTTGGATCACGTGATCGCAGGAATGCTTCAACAGTTGGGTGGATACTGCTCCCAAGTCCCTTTTTTCCAGTGGCGTTGTAACTTCAAAATCGTCATTAAATAAATGCCGCTGGTCTCTGAGGACTTGGCACAGGCTCTTCCCAAGGAGACCTGGGACCCCAACGATCTGATGTCATCCCTGGTTCCTCTTTCTTCCTTCCGCAGGAGAAGTCCTGGCAGTTCTCAAAGTCGACAACAAGATTGCGGGTCAGACCAACTGGGGGACGGTGAGCAGGCAAGCTTGGAACCAGAGTTTTACCGTTGAGTTGGAGAGGGTAAGTCTGTATTTCCTCCTCCTCAAAATCCTCTCTTGCAAAAGGAGGATTTCAATCAGCTTTAGAACAAACACACCGCATCTATACAAGCGGCTCTTGACGTACAATCTAGGGAAAAAAATAGAATTCTTTATTGGCCAAGTGTGATTAAACACACAAGGAATTTGTTTCTGGTGCATAAGCTCTCAATGTACATACAGCAATAGTGATAAGCCATAAAGTTATAGTCATAAGAAGATAAGGAGCTGAATAATTGACACCAACATTTCTGTTGATAAGCAAGAGAGTTGTTAAGTCGCAGGGTGTTAAGGTATGGAGGGATTTGTCCCTGAAGGGGAGAGGCTGGCTCAACGTCACCCTCCAGCCCTGAAGATTGAGGCTGGACTAGAAACCCACATCCCCAGCCAACCCCCAAACCGCTAATCCTCTGCCACCATTACCACAACGAGCAGAGCAGATGCCACGTCGAGACTCAGAAAATCAGAGAAAGGGATCCTTTTTTGAGCTTTTCCTGGTCTCTCTTCCCTGGGCCCTGCAGTCGCGGGAGCTGGAGATCTCGGTCTATTGGCACGACTGGCGCCAGCTCTGCGGGGTGGCATTCCTGCGCCTGGACGGCTTCCTGGACAACGCCAGCCACCCCATGGCGGTTCCCCTCGAACCCCAAGGGACGCTCTTCCTAGAGGTAAGGGGTGTGTGTGTGCTTTCCTCTTACGACTTTACAACCATTCGGTCCAGAGTTACAACTGACTTAGAACCAGTCCTCACACTTATGCCCAACGCAGCATCTCCAAGATCACGTCGTCAAATTTCGGGCGCTTGGCAACCGGCATAAATTTACGATGGTTGTAGCATCCTGGGGTCCCCCTTTGTGACCTTCCCAGCTGGCTTCCGACAAAATCGAGGAAGAGGGAAACTCGATTCACTTAATGGCCATGTGATTCACATAGCAACTGTACTGATTTGATCCATAATGGTGGCAAAATGATTGCTTAGCAACGTTGAAGAAGTCCACAAGTCTTAAAGTTGCCAAGGTTGGACCTCCCTAATTCACAGCCCTTGTTCTTCCTTCCTCCATAGGTGACGTTCAGCCAGCCGGTCGTTGAGGCCCACACCAAGCTGCAACGGCAGAAACGCATTTTTCCCAAACAGAAAGGTGAGAGATGCTCCCCACGGAATGGCGGATGAAGAGAATGGGTGCCAATATTTCCCCCCGCATTAAGAACTTCCGTCGCATCCCCTGGTGACCATCCTGGACAGCTGAACAGCTCTT
This sequence comes from Pseudoxyrhopus heterurus, assembly GCA_032468235.1. Classification (NCBI taxonomy): domain Eukaryota; kingdom Metazoa; phylum Chordata; class Lepidosauria; order Squamata; genus Pseudoxyrhopus; species Pseudoxyrhopus heterurus. Next base: position 11,360 of record JANHJO010006077.1, on the reverse strand, counting down.
AGAACCTAGACTCCCAGGGCTGGAAGGGACCTCGGAGGTCTTCTAGTCCAACCTTCTCCTGGTCAGGGCAGGAGACCTTCTCCTTCTTCCTGGTCCATCAGAACTCAAGTTGAGTTTTGAGGAGAAATGCTGGACATCCAGAATCAAGGATGGCCAGGAGGGTGACCAGCCACTAGGAAGGCCCACCCAGACCCCCAGTTAAGCCACGCTGGCTTTGGTGTCCTTCCCTGCAGGGAAAGAGTTCCTCCGCGCTTCTCAGATGAACGTCAACATCGCCACCTGGGGACGTTTGATGATGAGCCTTCTGCCCCCTTGCAGCTCCTTGAATGCTTCGAGCCCCCCTTTCCGAGGGTCTCTGCGTCCAGATGTGGATTCTGCAGCTGTTCCTGAGGTCAGCCCGGGGCCCTTGGGGTCCAGGTAAGCCCAAACTGGAACCCGGTTCATTCGCAGCTATTCCTTGACTTACGACCGGAATTTCCATTGCTGAGCAAGGCGGTTGTTAAGCCTCACCCGATGTTACGACCGTTTTTGCCAGGGTTGTTCAGCAAATCATGGCAGTTATTAAGTGAGTCATGCAGTCATTAAACAAGTCCTGCCTCCCTCGTTGAATCTGCTGGTCAGAAGGCGGCTGGGAAACAAATGGGGGATCCCATGGTCCTAAATACACGCCAGTTGCCAAGAGCCCCAATTTTGATCATGTGATTGTGGATAATTGTACGTGCAAGGACTGGTTGTAAAACACTTGGTTCGGCACTGTTGTGACTCTGAACGGTCGCTAAGCGAAGTTGAGAACCGCCTGTCTTAGGCGGACAAGGCCGATTGAAGCATTTTGGAGGGAAAAGGAGAGTTTGAAAATATTGAAAACAAAACCTCTCTTCCACATTCAGCCCTTCCCCTCCGGTGACGCTGACGGGGGGGAATCAGCCGCCCCCTAAGCCCCCCCGCCTCTTCCTGCCTCTTTCTCGCAAGGAAACCGTCGCGTCTCCAGCAGATCCGGCGGTAAGTCTGGCTCGGTTCGGTGGGTCCTTTGGTCCTGATCCGTTTTTAGTTCTGTTGTGGAAGTTGTAGATTCCGAGTACCTAAAGGCATAAATTTGTTCGTTTGTTTTTATTTATTTAAAATCCAGCTTTTATTATTTTTATAAATAACTCAAGGTGGTGAACATACCTAATAAACCTTCCTCCTCCTATTTTCCCCACAACAACTGCCCTGTGAGGTGGCTTGGGCTGCAAGAGAGGGGGGCTGGCCCAAAGTCACCCAGCTGGCTTTCATGCCTCAGGCGGGACTAGAACTCCCCGTCTTTTGGTGACTGGCCCAAAGTTTGCTGATCACCCAGTGGTCTCCTCTCCTTCCCTGTGTTCTGTTTTTAGGACCAGAAGACTCGCCTCCTCCATGAAAAAACAGGCAACTTGCAACAAACCAGCATCAGGTACGAACCAAAACACGAGAGGCATTAACCAACTTAGCTAGGTTTTCGGCAAGGTGCTTTAAACATCCTTTGCTGCAGTTGGTACCCATCTGGGTAAGGATGATGGGTACAGGTAGTCCTCGACTTACAACTACAATTGAGCCCAACATTTCTGTTGCTAAGTGAGACGGTTGTTAAGTGAGTTTTGCCCCATTCAGTGGCCTTTCTTGCCATTGTTGTTAAGAGAACCGCTGCAGTGGATAAGTTAGTAATCTGGTGGTTAAGTGAATCTGGCTTTCCCGTTGACTTGGCTTGTCGGACGGTCGCAAAAGGAGATCACGTGACCCCCGGGACACGGCAACCATCATAAGTACATGCCAGTTGTCGAGTGTCCGAATTTTGATCACGTGACCATGGTGTAGCTGCAACGGCCATAAGTGTGAAAAACGGTCATATCGCTTTTCCCGGTGCCGTTGTAACTTTGAACGGACACTAAGCAAACAGTTGGTAAGTGGAGAACTACCTGTAGTATAATATAGAATGTCAGGCAGGAGAAACTTTTGATCTGAACCGGTTTTCTAGATGCTTTAAATATATATATATTTTTTTAACCTTTCCCAGGAGGAGAACTGCTCTACAGCTGGGAGACTTCTGTTGCATGGCGGTGCTTGGCAGGGGCCATTTTGGAAAGGTAGAGTAAACCTAGAGTAGGGTCACAAATAGGGATCACGGGACCCTGGGATGCTGCAACCATCGTAAACCCCCACCCAAACTTGGATCCCGTGGCCACGAGGTAGGCTGATATGGCCATAGGTGCGAGGACTGATGGATGAGACCCTTGCCAGGCACCTGATCACGTGGGAATCTTGTGATAGTCGTATCACAAGTGCAAGAACTGGTTCAAGTTTGGGGGGGTGATGTTGTAACTTTGAACAGTCACTAAATGAACGGTTGTAAGTCAAGGAATTCCTGTAAAGCAAGCAGAGAAGAACTGGTGTGAAGTATTTCTTCATTAAAAAACGATTCGGTCATTTCAGCGTTGGTGGGGCAGGAGAAAAAGGTGTTGGGGGAAGCTGGTTTTGATCTTGGCCTGTTCCCAAGAGGATTGGATCCTTGTTTCTAGGTCTTGCTCGCCCGTCACAAGGCCACCCAGAAGCTCTTTGCCATCAAAGCCCTGAAGAAGCATGAGATCATGAGCCGGGATGACCTGGACAGGTGAACATTGCTTGGTTTGTAAGAGTTGCATTTGGTTTTTCCCCCAGGAGGGAGCCTTCAGTGTTTCTTATCGGCTGGGCCAGGTGAGAAAAGACGACAGGAGCAAAGTTTATGGGGTTGAAGGTGGACTCGGGTTCGGGTCTCCCTATAGTCAGCTCATCATGGTAGCCTTTACTCGGGCGTGATTCTCAGCAAAACAGCTGGCCAGCTTGTTTGCCTACAATGATGTTTCTCGACATTAAAAAGTATGGAATTCAACTCCCAGAATTCCCCAGCCAGTGAGATGCTTAGCTGGAAAAATTCATCTTAAATTCACCAAAGGAGAAAAACCCTGGCCTAGAAGAAAGATTACACTGCCAACTAAGTAAAAAAACTCAAAAAGTTTATTATAGCTGTGATTCTTTTTTGGGATGGAACTGATATTGAAAGTCTGTGATTCCAGTGGTTGGTATTTCCTCTTTCTTTTTTTTTTTTTAAAAGGTAGTTTGTTTCTTTATTTGGTGAGCTTATACGTTGCCCCGCTCACTCATGGGACTTTGAGCTGCATGCAAAGTTAAAAACACAGAATAATGCAAAAAAAAACCAACCCAAAAAACAAATAACAAATAATTTTAAAAAAATTAAAAGTCATTTTAGGAAAGGTGCTAGTCCTTGTGAAAGTGAAAGAAAGGGGAAAGTGAAGGGGAAAATATACTTCCAGGAACAAAGGATATCTTTATTGTCTTTTGATGTTTCCTCAAAATTTTCATCTCCGGCAGCTTGTATTGTGAGAAACGTATTTTTGAAGTCATCAACTCTTCCGGTCATCCCTTCCTGGTCAACCTCTTTGCCTGCTTCCAGACTTCGAGCCACGTATGTTTTCTGATGGATTATGCTCCTGGCGGGGACCTCATGATGCACATTAGCTTCAACAGTTTCTCTGAAGAGACCGCTCGGTGAGTGGGTGAGAACATAGAATAACAGTGTTGGAAAGGAACTTGGAGGTCATCTAGTCCAACCCCCAGTTCAAGCAGGAGAGCCTATACCAGCACCTTCGTTAACTTCAAACATTCGCTAGGTGCCCGTTCCTGAGTAGAGGATTTAATTGTGTACCCTTAATTATGCTGTGTGTTTGATCCTCTCCCCTTCCCTGTTCAATCCTTTCAAAGGTTCTACTCTGCTTGTGTTGTCTTAGGACTTCAGTTTTTACACGAGAAGGCCATCATCTACAGGTAAGACATCTGAAGACGCAAGACTAGAATCGCTGGCTTTTGCGCCTAGGGCGGTACCTGAACTCACCGTCTCCTGGTGATTGGCCCAAAGTCACCTAGTGTCAGCGGCCATCTTACTCTTGCTCGGACTTTGCTACCAGGCAGTGACAGACCGCCCTGAACTCTGGGAAGAGTGAATGTGGGGGGGGGGGGAACGAAAGTAATCGCTGTATCTCCCTGAGACCTGCTTCAAGGTCACCTGGCTGGGAGAAGAAGGTGGCTGCACACCAACCTACAGTTGATGTGACTGTTCTGAAAACATCTTGCTTGAACCTAACTGGTCATGCAGGGGTAGTTAAAGGAGGGAAAAGTGTGGTTTTTGGTGCACGATGTTCAGTACACATGACTATGCCTTTCCCAACAAATGGAGCCAAGGGGAGTTTCTGTTTGGAGGTCTAAGTGGGGGCAAGACTGACACCTAACCAGCTTTCCATACCTAATGCGGGACTAGAACTCAGTGTCACCTGGTTTCCAGACCAGCACCTCAATCATTACTCCGAACTGGCTCTCTGTTTGCTTAATAACAGACCTCCCTTTCTCCCTTTCACCTCCGTTTTCCCTGCCGCTGCTTCTGCAGAGATCTGAAAATGGACAACTTGCTCCTAGATGCTGAAGGATTTGTGAAGATCGGGGACTTTGGGCTTTGCAAGGAAGGTGAGGAAAAGGAAAGAGCTTTGCCTGGCAGGGAGAGGGTGGGAGAGCTGTGAGCGTTTGCAATCCAACAACAGGTTTGTTCACCTCTCGTTTATCCCGTTTCCCAGGTGTGGGTTTTGGAGACCGGACAAGCACCTTCTGCGGCACCCCAGAATTCCTGGCTCCGGAAATTTTGACGGATCCGTCCTATACCTGGGCAGTGGACTGGTGGGGGCTTGGCGTGCTTATCTTTGAGATGCTCGTGGGAGAGGTGAGTTTTTTAAGCATCAAGAGGGGTGGAGCTAACTTAATTATTATTAAAGTAATTGTTTCAAATTAATCAAGCAGTGCTTCTTGGTTGAATTCCTGTTGGGCAAAGCTGCTGACTTTGGGCCAGCCTGCCTCGTAAGGTTGTTGTGTGGAGAGGAGGATGTTTTGAAAAACTCTCCCCTCACCTTGGAAAAAAAGGTAGGTGAGAAACCCCAGGATTAAACAGTTCCAAATTCTGTCCTTCCAAGTCTCCGTTCCCCGGTGACAATGAAGAGGAGATGTTTGACAGCATCATCAGCGAGGAAGTCCGTTTCCCACGATTCCTCTCCGAGCTCAGCACTTCACTTATGCACAAGGTAGCGTTGTGGATCCCACAGCAAAGTTTTGGGCTGGATTGGAACCCAGTCCCGATTTCTTCTTCTTCTTCTTCTTCTTCTTTTTTCTCATCAGCTTCTCCAAAAGTGTCCCGAGCGACGTCTCGGAGCAGGAGCGAAAGACGCCGAGGAGATTAAAATTCATCCTTTTTTCAAGGTACTTGGCCTTCGGATCCCTCCCTTGTCTTGGCGTTTCTGATCCCTCGAATCAGCACTTAAGCTGAGCCCCGAAATGAATCAGAAGTGAGCTGAAGAAATGCAGTACAAGAGATTAAAAAGAAAGAAAAGGACCTCAACGTTTGCTCTCTCATTCTTCAAAAGGCCTTTGCAAGCCCTCCTGCTTTCCATAATTTCATCGTTTTGCCTCTGTTTTTAAATCGCCTCTTCTTTTGATGGACTCTCCGGTCTCGTCTGTGTTTGTCTTTCCTTTCCTCTCAACCCCTTTACTGTCCTTCGATGTATTTATATATTAAACCTATATGGAGGTATGGAAGCTTTTAAGAACCTTGGTGGCGCGGTGGTTAGAATGCAGTATTGCGGCTTAACTCTTCCCACTGCCGGCAGTTCGATTCTGACCGGCTCAAGGTGGACTCAGCCTTCCATCCTTACGAGGTCGGTAAAATGAGGACCCAGATTGTTGGGGGCAACAGGCTGACTCTGTAAAGCACTGTGAAGCGGTATATAAATCGAAATGCTATTGCCAGTAGTCAACCACCCAAATTCTGATTACATGACTGTGGGGGAGCTGCATTCTGCATAAGTTCAAGAACTGGTCATAAGTCAAGGACTACATGTATTGTAATTTTGTGCAGCCAGATCCTGTGGTGATTAAGACTCGCAAAGTTAAGCAATTTGAGCGTTTGGGCCGTTTTTGACTTCTGTTTCTCTCTTTTTTTCCCCCCCCAGGAGATGAATTGGGCTGCTCTGTTTGCACAGAAGCTCCAACCACCTTTGGTGCCCATCCTCAAAAGTGCCACCGACGTCAGCAACTTCGACAAGGAGTTCACATCTCAAAAGGCTGTCCTCACACCTCCCGATGACGCCGTCCCTCTCTCGGTCGAGGAACAAGCCCAGTTCAAGGATTTTGACTTCCTTTCCAAACACCTCCTGGATGTCTGAGTTTGGGCCTGATCCCTGCACTGCTGCTAAAGACCCCCCCCCCGGCCCCTCAATTGCTGCTCAAGACAAGCTTTAACAGACCACGGCTTGGGGAAACCGACATTTCCAAGCTTTATTGTTTGATATTTTTCCAGGCAAAATTTTTAATCCTCTGACTCTGGTGCCGGGGATCCTCTAGCAATTGGTCAACTTCCATCGGTTCCCCACTAATTCTGAAATGTTGGGGCCGGGGCCGGTTTATAGAGAGTGAGTTTATGCTGGATAGTTGTGAGTCTTGAAAAGGAATTGTGACTTTATTTACAGCCTTTTGGAAGCTACGCATGCAAAGGTCAGTCCTGCAGTTTGGCGTTTGCTCTGAAAATCTATCAAGTGCCCCCAAAAGCTTTGCTGTAGCATCCAGTGGACTAACAAACCAGCTCTCCATTCAAGGATCCTTTTGGGTGGTCTCCTCCGTCAAGACAAGATGGAGCACCCCAAAAGCAGGATGAATGAGCCCAGTTGTGTGTTTGGGAACCTCGTCTCTTCTCCAATCCCCGAAAGAAGCTTTCTAGTGGGTCCAGAACCCTCCGAGAAAAACCTAATACCATTTTTAGACAGGTATGACTGAAACCCAACACTCAGGATTGTTTCTTGTCTGCATTTTACGATGAAATGTGTTCACTCCGACCAGATGAAGGAAGGAACCTGCCTCTCCTAAAAATGTAGCTTTGCTTTAGAGATGTAGGGTGTAGTTTGCACTAAGTAGGTCTTTCTCAAGCTTGGCCACTTAAAGACTTGTGGACCTCAACACCAGAATTCCCCCAGACTGCTTTGGGAATTGTGGGAGTTGAAGTCCACAAAGTGGCCAAGTTTGGAGACCTTCGATTAGGATGAAGAATTTGAGCCACTCGGATCTCTTGGTCCTGCCTGCAACCCCCAGCCCCGGAGCGGGGAAATCTGCTCCCCCATCCCGTTGGGTGCCACAGCTGGAAACTCTGCACATGTGCCCAAGCTGTCTATTCATATCGGACCTCCGAGAGGCGGAATGATAGGTGGGCAGAACACACGCTCTGATCGGCGTGGAATTCGAACTCTATCCTCCGCGGACAAAGCGAGCCTCTGTTCTTCCCCGTGGCTTTGGAAACAAAGCGAGCCCTCTTCCTTGTTCCCCGACTCGTCCCAGGGCGCACAATGCCTCTCTTTCAAGGAGGTCGCTCCGCCAGGTCTCAGCTGCCTCGGTTTCCCCATCGGCTTCGCCTCCGGAGATGTCACTTTGGGGGCCAATAGAGTGAATTTATGCGAATTTTTTTTTCTTCCTCTCCGCACCAAGCAAATTCCCTCCTGTTCGGAGGGAGGGGCAGGAGAGAGAAGTGAGGAGACTCGATGCAAAACGTGTCTCGCCTTTCAGTCGTGCACTGTGATGGAATTAATTTAAAATTAAACTCGTTTCAATAAGGAAGAAGAGCATGTTTTCTAAGATGGGGATACCCTGCTGGCGTAGTTGAACATTTGCAAGAGGGCAGGAAAGTTTCGTTTTTGCCTTTTTCAGTTGCAAAGCCATGTCCCGGGCTACCTGGTACCTCCAGTCCTGCTGTGGATGATAGGAACCGTAGCACAGAGATCCCTGGGAGCCTGTTGTGATGCTGAAGAGCCCCAGGTGAGTTTGGTGCGACAGAAATGATTTCCATAGCAGCCTTCAACGTCCAGCCATGGTTTTTGTTGCTAAGCAACGGGGTTGCCACACCTCCTTTGATGAGCCTTTCTGCCATGGTTGCTAAGCGAATCACTGCAGTCATTAAGTGAATCGTGCGGTTGTTAAGTGAATCCCATTGACTTCACTTGTTGGAAGCTGGTTGGGAAGGGGTCACGTGACCCCAGAACCGTCATAAATACGAGTCGGCTGCCAAGTGCCCAAATTTGGACCAAGGGCTGCCCTGATCACAAGTGTTAAACCCATCATGTCACTTTCTTCAAATGCTGCTGTAACTTTGAATAGTTGTTAAATGAACGGCTGTTTAGTCAAGAGTTACCTGCAGTTTTACTAAGAGAAAAAGGCAGGGCAAAGCAGGAAGTATTTGAGGGGGTGTCTCCTCTCTGCAAATAGCCCTGGGATATAAGTGTTTTGGACTGAACTAGTCCCGTGCGAAAGCTTGTGAATTTCTCAGGGAACAGCTGTGAATTCAGATACTTGCGAATTTCCCCCCTCTTATCCTACCAGCTCTGAAACAGAGGCCTTCATTTTACTATTTAAAACCTTAGTGCCATTTTTTTTAAAAATTGAACACTAGCACATTCACAAAACACCCTGAGCCCCATTGTGGTTTGGCTGTGGCTTGCTACAACGTGGAAACCCAGAGGTTGGGAGTTTGCAGAGGGAGGGTGGAAAACCCCGGGTGGTTTTTAAGCCCATCGTTTCTTTGCTCTCTCTAGGTCGTAAGTATGAGGACCGGTCATAAGTCACTCTTCTCGGTCCCATTGTAACTTCTAACGGTCGTTAAACAAATTGTCAAAAAGAAAAAAAAACAGGTACAAAAAAAGCGGAAGGCATTTTTAAAACAGTATGATAGGTCATTACAACAGCAAAGAGGCTTTTTTTTTCTTTTTCTACTTTTTTGTGTTCTGTTAGGCAAGAAGGAACAAAATTGGACGTGGGAAAAATGACTGCTTCTGGCCCCGCCCATATTTTAAGCCCCACCCACATTTAAGCCCCACCCTGCATCTCTTGGCACCCGCCCATCCCGAGCCAACAGAACGCATCCTTTGATGCAAGCTTTGGTCTTTTATTGACATTAGTGTTGTATTAGAATCATTTTTCCGTAAGCTCTTAAACCCCACGGCCGGATGTGAAGCTGCCTTGTTATTACTTAGCAAAACCTTAAGCTCGGCTTCCAAGGAGCGTCCGCCTCTCCGGCCTCAATTCGATAGGAACACCCAGCTGAAACCCACCTTGTGACGTTTCAGAAGCAGGGCCTTCTGGACCACTTTGTCTTCGGCTGCCTGCATTTCCTTCTTCCTCCCGCCCCAATGCTGTAGGCTTCCCTCGGTTCTCCTTCGTAGCCGCTGCCCAGATCTCCGAATCTCCAAGCTGAATCTCCAGTTATTAGGGTTAGGGTCCCCCATTGGCTCACCCCAGATTTTCGCCTTTGGTTAGAAGAGGTGGAAGCAAGTCCTTCTCCTAGCTGGGGTGATGATCTGGTGCCTCGGCGTCATCTCCAAAGCGTCCCTTGTGACTCAAGACCCGCCTCTCGAAACCCTCCTGCCAATCACACCAACTCGCTTTCCTCCGAAGGGTAGAGTTTCTCCCAGGCCATCAGGCGACAGGCGCAGAAGAACCTCCAGAGGTTGAGAAGGACCCCCTGGTCGAAGGGATTCTCCACCTTGCAGTGTTTCAAGTAGGAGATGCGATGGCGGGACATGAATTCCCAGGTGGTGGTGTTGCAAGAGACGAGGTAGAGGTGGGAGCCCAGCAGCAGCGTCGCAATCACGGTGCAGATGATGAGGAGGAGGAAGGAGAGGAGGAGGAGCAGGTGGCACTGAAGCCAGACCCAAGAAAACGACTGGATATTCAGGCCGGACCTTTTGAAGAGGAGAGAGAGAGAAAGAAAGAGGGAACTTGGGAATGACTGTTGGAATAGTCTTTGGCTTACATCAGTTTTCTTAGTGGCCGTTCAAAGTTACAACGGTACAAAAAAAGGTGACTTAGGACTGTTTTCACACGTCCGTTGCAGCATCCCTGTGATCACGTGACCAACATGCGAAGGCTTGGCAACTGGCGTGTATCTATGCCTGCTGCATTGTTCCCCAAGTCACGTGATCCCCTTTGGCCACCTTCTGACAAGCAAAGTCAACGGGGAGGGGCCAGATTGACTTAACAATTGTGTGACTGGGGAATTCTGGGAGCTGAAGTCCACAAGCCTTAAAAGTTGCTAAGATTGGACCCCCCCCACCCAGCTCTAACACAAAAGCTTTGTGTGTTATCATTGGAGTGAGGGCACCGTGGATGGGAGCAACCTGATTTTGATGAACAGTGGGAGAGATGCCCCCCTTCCCCCCTTCAGAGCCAGCACAAGGCTCCCCGATGCCCGTTACTCACCAAGCCACCTGCAGAGCCCAGAGCAGGACGGCCAGCTGCACCCCCAAGTAGAGCACAAAGAGCGGGTGATTCCTTTCCCCGATGCAGTTTTCAATCCAAGGACAATGGTGGTCGTAGCGGCGGACGCACTGCTGGCACGCCTGGCAATGCTTGGCTCGCAAAGGTTGCTGCAAGACGGCAAAAGGCGTCTTGTCACCCTCCTTTCATCTTCACGGAAGGCCTTTCAACTTAGCCTGGATGGCCCTCAGTCAGAGATGGCATAGCGGCGGGTTAGGGGGTCAGACTGGACGATCTTCAGGTTCCCTTCCAACCCTGACTTTCTATGGCCAAGTCCTACTCTTGGCTCTGTTTCCCCCACCCGTAAATGCCTCACCACCTGAGATCTTGGGGGAAATTCCACCTACAAGACAGAATGTTTGTAGCTCAGCGTTGAAAGGAGGGGTCCCGGGTGCTCTCCGAGCTTGGTGGTTTTCTGGCAGACGTTTCATGACCCAACCAGGGAACGTCATCCGTGCTAGCGATGTTACCTAGTTTGGGACATGAAACATCTGC
>JANHJO010006075.1:66902-77747 GCA_032468235.1 Pseudoxyrhopus heterurus | reverse complement strand
TGCATGGTTGAGATTTGGGCTGAGTTTAAATTAATACAATTTCAAAAGATTTTAATTGCTATATTTCAACATGTAAATTTTGCAGAGCAAAAAAATGAATTTAGGCACCGAAGGAAAAATCTATTCCTAAAAACATGTTATAGCATGTTTTCCACAGCTGGAGCATTACAGTGATTATATCTAAACAAAGATTTTCTATCGTCATTTTAATCTGGCAGCTAGCATTTAATCTGGTCTCTGTCACATTGGCAAATAACTATCTGTTTGTTTGGATTTTTTCCTGCGGCTGAATGACAGAGCATTCGCTCAATAAATGACAACATAGGCCTATATTAACAAACAATATCAGATATTTTTCCTAACAGAATGAATCTGGTAGCGAATAATCTTAAAGAACAGAATAAACCAATACAATAAATTTGTAGAACAAGCAACATATTGTCATTGTTGAAGAAATCAATTGGGCCACATCAAGCCATTAAGTCTAATCCTAGCTGATTTGTATGAAAGAGAGAAAGAAATTTGCTTTGGGCAAACACACAAAATATTTTATCCTATTTAGGCAAATACAAATGCACACACAAAGAAGGTGAAATGATTCCCTTATAAACTCCTAAAAGGGAGTTCCATAATTATTCATGAGATAAAATGAAAGTCAAATCAAGTGGAAAAACATTAAAACATTTCACAGCATATGCACATTACTTTGATCCACTCACAACTGAGCGGCACAATCATGCATTTCTTTTCACAAAAGCTACTGAAACACAGCTAAAAAGACAATGATTCCTAGCCGTATGAAAGGGATCAGAACTACACAGGAGAGAGAAATGAAATGACAAATTCTGCTAGCATTGAAGACAGGACACTGAAGCAATTAAAAATGGCATGGCCAAGCTTATATGTTAATCCAACAATAGATTCACTTGCAGCTTCCCAGGATAAAGGCATTTACATCACCAAGGTGGGGGACTCTATTCAAAGTACCCAACGCTCAAAGAATCCAGACAGCAGCACAGTAATTTCCTTTCACTGACCGAGTGCCACAATTTACAAAACTTAAACATCATTCAAAGACAGCAAAGGACTCTCCCTGTGGGTAAAAGGCAAATAAATATGCACTATACATGCAAAAATGCCCACAGAAATGAGTTACTTAGAAGGCTATTAGTATACATAGTTCTCAACTTATGACCACAATTGAGTCCAAAATTTCTGTTGCTAAGCGAGACATTTCTTGAGTTTTGCCCCATTTTATGACCTTTCTTGCCATAGTTGTTAAGTGAATCACTGTAGTTGTTAAGTTAATAACAAGGTTATTCTCCAGACCCGTCTGTTCCGAGATAGCAGGCAATGAAGAAACCGTTCACAAACACCAACGTGGAAACAGCTCTCTTTAATTCAGCAGCCAAACACGGTAACCAGCACGAGCAAGTAATGTATCATTGCTTAAGTCAGCGCTGGGTTAAGACATCACCCAGCGCTGTTTAAAAACCCCGCGCCGCCCCGAGGCTCCGCCCCCACCACCTATCACCTCCTCCCATCACCAAAACCGAAATTTAACTAAGTTAATTAAGTGCAATTGTGGTAGCCCGCCCCCTGTGTTGCTGACGGCGTCTTTGCTGCAGGCGCCGCCTTCACTTGGCTGTCATCAGCTGGGCGGTGGAACAGCTGAGCGGCGGGGTGATAACGGGATCGCTTAGCGGAAGACAGGTGGTTGCCACGCCAGCCAGCCCTCCTGTTTGACGAGTCCAGGAAGGGCTCGTCAGTTATTAAGTGAATCTGGTTTCCCCATTGACTTTGCTTGACAGAAGGTTGCACAAAGTGATCGTATGACCCTAAGCCACTGCAACCGTCGTAAGTATGAGTCAGTTGCCAAGCATCTGTATTTTTATCACATGACCATGGGATATCCCAACAGTTGTAAGTGTGAAAAATGGTCATAAGTCACTTTTTTCAATGCCATTGTGATTTTGAATGATCACTAAATGAACTGTTGTAAGTTGAGGATTATCTAGAATTATTCAATTTTGTAATAAATACAGGGAAGTTATATTTATAATAGAGATAATTTCCTTTATTATTATATATTAAAGAACTTTAGAAATAAAAAAAACATAAGTTATATGTCATGTATCAAGATTAAGTATGGCATTAGGTAATTAATTAATTAATTACATCACTGTTTTAGCGCCCCCGCCGCCCAACTTCTCATAATTCAAGACAGTTTATTTCCATGCCTTTAGGAAAGATTAAAAATGGATAAAATTAGCTTGTGGGCTTTTCTAAAATAAATATAAAATCTCCTCATACTTTCTCTGGAGGAGCAGAAGGAAATCAGAGTCTATGCTTTCCATGGTGAGAGGCTAGGATCAGTTTTGTAACACAAAATTATTAAAATGATACCCAGCCCATTTATCTTTACACTAAAGATAAAGTCTACATAATCTGAAATATATTTTAACAATCTGAAAAAAAGCGTAAGAAGGAGAAGAAAAACACAAAGTGAATCACTGAGCATTAGGCGCACTCTTTAAAGGCTGAATCCTCCTTCCATATTTTGTAATACTCTATTGGCCCCTTGGCACCCAAAATAAATGAAAGGTTTTTGTTCAGAACTTGATTGCAATGCTGCATTTCCATATGAAATGTGGATTGCATTTGAATCTCACATTAAGAAGACTTACAGCAGTTGGAGATCTACAATTTAACTGCACGTGGCATATATACGGATCTGAGCCAATCTTCTCACTGAATATTCATAAATGAACTTTACAGAAGGTAAATTCATAAAGGTGCTCAATATGTATTCTCACAAATACCACATCTACATTAGCATGATGCATAATGAACATAGGTAAAACAGCCCCTTGCTTCCCACAACCCATGCAGGACAATTTTATGGACAAGCAGCCTCTTTACTCTTATTACCACGTGAGCAGGGAAAACTGGTTTGGTTAGAACTTAAGAATTTGATACTACATACAGATGAAGTGCTGATGCATATTTTCTTTTGCATGGATAATTTTTTCAGGCATTACAGTGCAACGCTGTACACTCCTGCTGTTCAGGAGAAGAGTCAAAACATCCATACTAACTAAACCATTCTCTTGTTTTCTACACAATTCTAGTATTACTTTTATAATAATAATCTGTACGCTGCCCAACTCTGAATTACTTCCAATGTGGGTGGCTCACAAGTAATAACATTAAAAACAAGAAAAAATGCAATAAAGAAAGAACAAAAGAATAAACAATGGCAAAGAAGACAAGAAGTGGACAGGAACAAAAAAGAAACAAATCACAGAATCCAAGGGTTTCAGTCTCCTTGCCAAAGGCCTGGGCAAAAAGCCAGATCTTCAAGGCCCTTCGAAACAGCAGCAACTTAGGGGCCATCTAGATCTTGGGGGAAGCCTGATTCCAGAAGGCAGGCACTGCTACAGAAAAGGAGTCCTGATAGATGGCAAATAAACCAGACACAGGCGGTATAACAATAATAAATAATGTCATTACATTTACTATAGCCACCCACTCCAGCAGATTTTGGAGCCTGAAACCTTCTTTTCATTGTCAGAAGAACAATGCTTTCAGTCAATTTTTACTTTTATTATTTTTGAAAATAATTAAATAAGAAGTACCCAGAATGTTCTCCTCCAGACCAACTTCTGTTTATTTTCCCAACTGGGAGTTTTCTTACAGCTGGTTTAAAGCACAATTCCTTTCTCTCTGTATAGGTAAAAACCACTGCTGTGAAAAAATTGTTTTGATCCAACTCCATCTTGGCTCTATACTTGTATTTGAGATTTAATCCTTAAGTAGCAAAGGTGCCAATATACCACCTTCTTGTCTCCCCTCCCTTTGAGAATCTTCTCTTTTGACAGCCTCATCTGCTAGTGTGAAACATACAAATCAGGATGATGTAACAAGGAAGTGCACAGCTACAGCATCTTCTCTAAAGCTGTTTGTTCTTTGTACCATTTCACTAGCATATACCCATCTGGGCCATTTGCTCCCCCTTCCTTGTTCCTCATTTTATCTTTAGAGGCTCCTAATTCTTAGGAAGATTCTGCTGGAAGGCAAAAATTACTAATTCACATTCAGAAAAATAATTAAAATTGACAAAGAATCTATGGGCATTTGGAAACATTTCTCCCTTTTTGGATTCCTCAATTTTATACTCACTCCTGTGTATCCCTTCTCTGTGGTTTACTGCAATGAATGTTGTGTTTGCCTGTAGTAAGGGAATGGGGTGAAGTGCAAGAGATAGTTGGGAGAACCAATGAGCTTTTATACAACTCACTATCTAATAGTTGTAGTTATATAAAGGTAGAGGAAGGAACAGAGAAAAATATTGGGCCTGGTTTTATCTGATAGGCAGACATCATCACCCAGAGATCACATATCACCTGACGTTATGAGACAGCATACATTTTATATACCTTGTTGCTCTGGTGGATTCAGTTGGTTTAAGCAGGAAAAATTAATTCAAATGCATAGGGATGACAGAAGATTTAAATTCTGAACCAGGACCTAAATGAAGTATTATTTAAATGAAGAACATCATTACTGCTGAGGCATATTGGTGCCAATTTAAATTGCAAGTGGGAAAAGAGTTGTTGCTAAAGTAGCCCTGACATGCTGTGCTTCTTGTTATTTCACCCATTACTTTTCATCACAGGAAATCCTAACAAAAGGCTTCCTGAAAATTCAAGCACACTAAGTGTCTTCAAAAATCTTTTAGCCATTGTTTTAAGTCACCTTTTAGAATATTACAAGTTCACAGAAACTCTATTCTATGGAACCTGCTAAGTTGTGGCATACTGTGTTAACTGGGAGACAGCAGAGAGACCTCAATTCATACAGAAACTTGCTGGGTCCATTACTCTTTTGCCAATTGGTAATTTGTCAAGAGAACTTGCACTATAACTGTACCATTTGCGTGTATACACACACACACACACAAACACACACACACCTCTGTCTGTCTGTCTGTCTGTCTGTCTGTCTATGTATCTATCCATCCATCCACCCATCAACATACATACATCCCATGTTTAAAGAGTACATGGTGTGAGACAAATATTTGGTATAATTCTGCATTGTTTTTGTTTAACAGATAAGACTATTTCTGATGCATTATTGAACCAGTCCATACTGAGATTTATATTAAGTGCTCAAATGGTCTCTAAAAGCATTTGTCTGAAAGCAGATGAACAATACTCAGCTTCTTAAATAAGACATGCCATGGCTCAAGACCAGCTGACATTTAGATCCTTCGCACTGAAATATCTCTACTATATAGCAGATGAGTGGAAAAAATCCTGTACATGCATTCAAAATAAAGGTGATGGAAATGTTTTGATTACCCTTTTCTTTAAAGACAAGCCTGTTTAACTGGTATGGACAACAGCACTTCAAAAAATGCAATATGTATAATTGACTACCATTGTACTTTGGAGTAAGGTCAATTAATGCAGTGGGGCTTATTTCTGCGTAAATTTTTCTATAAGTGTGCTGTTTAATAGAAAGGGGAACAGATTTTATGATGAATCGAAGTGCCTTGAGTTGCTATGTGGCTTATAATTCATCACCAACCTAGTAATCAAAAGCATTCAGAGAAGATTCAGGTGGCAATAATCTTAAATGACAACAGTGTCTGAAAACTCTATTGGGTATTTGCACTTGGGGTTGTTTGTTTGTCTGGTACAAGGGGAGGTGAGGAACAGACAACTATCTCATGTCAAGATTGAATTGCTTTGCTTCTTTCAAATCCTAATGCTTTTCAAACTTGCCAACGAACTGTGGGGGAGGGAAGTAGGAAATGGAATGCCAAGAATGTATGCAGAGTTCGTGAAAGCATAGAAACCATCAAGGTCACCACTGCAGGTTCTTGAGAAAGAGATGGACTGTTCCCATAACAAAAGGACGTCTCATAATTGGACAGTGTGATTACCCAGGGGTGGGGAGAAGAGGAAGCTATGGTTTAACATGACAAGCACTTGCGTAGGAAAACCAGAGCTCTTTTTTTTTTCTTCAGTACCAATATAGTGTATCCAATGAAGTTTTACTTTTGGGAATTCAAATCTTACGAGGGTGTTTCCTTGTTTTGGGTTCACTAGTCGGACAGTTGACATTTCATTTCTAGAGCCATCTTTGTGATTCTGTCAGTAGCTAACAAAATGGATAGAGCCAGGATATTCAAATTCTTTCTCTCCCCCCCCCCCAATTTTTAGTTTCTGGAAGGATTTTGGAGGTTTTCACTAAAATATATTAAGCCTATTCAGAGATGATATTGTATTTCTCATTGGAGATCACAAAGAGGGGATTGGAATCCATATGTAGATTGGGGGTAGGTTGCCTCCACTTATTTTCCAGGGGGGTTAGGTTGCCCTCACTTGTTTTAGAGCAACATATAGTTTCCTTCCTGCCAACCTAGCAGTTCAAAATCATGCAAATGCAAGTAGATAAATAGGTACAACTTCAGTGGGAAGGTAACAGCGTTCTGGAGACCTTGGGATATAGTCATGCTGGCCACATGACCACAGAAGTGTCTTTGGACAACACTAGCTCCAGAGGCTAAGAAACGGAGATGAGCATCGCTCCCTAGAATCGGACAAACTGGACAGGGGAAACTTTACCTGTAGCTTTAAATAGTTTTCTAGGAACAACTTACCACATGGCATGCATATAGGTTGGAGGTAGACGGGGGCTGCTGACAGGTGTGCAGTTATAAGACCTCATTATTCTTTCTGCCAGCAAAAAGTTTCGAAAGAGGCTTGCTACTAGAAGATCCTGTCTGAAGAGCTTTTGGAAAAGATCTGCAAAAACAAACAAAAAACTCACAAAAGATGTGCCAAAGGAAAGCACCCATGAAGAATGTGGCTGCTGCTGCTGGAATTAGAACATTCCAACATGAACTACTGTACAATTATGTATTTGTTTAATTTATATAGCCATCCATATCACGTTTGTGACGCTGGGTAGCTTACAGGTAAAACATAAAGTGTTTTATGTTGTAATATGTGCAGATCTAGATGCACACGTAATTCCATTTGTCATTGCATTTTGCATTAACTTTAGCCTCTGAATACGCTTCAAGGGCAGCCCCATAAGGAGTGTATTACAATAATTCATATAAGGAGTGGCCAGGGTATGAGTAAACTAAGTGTAGAGCCTCCTGATCTAGAAATGGATATAAGTGGCGTACCACCTCAACCTTTGCAAAGGGCCTTCTAGCTGCAACTGCCACCCGCTCTTTGAGCAGGAATTCTGCATCCAGAAGGATCCCAAATTTCCCACCTGGTTTGCCTGGGGAAGAACAGCCCCATCCCAAAACAAAGATAGTAAATTCCTAGATCCAGGTGGCCCCAAAATCCAAAGTCACTCAGTCTTACCTGGATTAAGCTGAAGCCTGTTCTTCCCCATCCAAATCCCTACTGCCTCCAAACTCTTGCCAGAGGTTATCAAAAAGTGCGCCAATGCTACCCCATACCCAAACATGAAACCTGATTGAAAGAAGTCTAGATTTAATCCAGGATCCACTGAAGCTGTTGCACGACCATATTCTCCACAATCTTCGCTAAAAAAGGGAAGATTGGATATTGGATAAAAATTGTCCATAATGATTGGGTCCAGCAATGATTTCTTGAGGAGAGGGAAGATCAATGCCTCTTTAAAAGGTTCTGGCATCACTCCTTTTCTCAGAGATGAATTTATTACCACTGAGACTCAACCACATGTCACCTCCCTGGAAGCTTGCACCAAGCAGGAAGGGCATGGGTCTAATAAACAGGTGCCTGAGCTCAGTGTTTGCTTCCTGGGGCACAACAACTTTGAATTCTTCCAGATAACATGGCAAGACTGTCTCTGGCATGTCCGCGGGGCCTGCACCAAGGCTGGCATCCAGCTGGGATTGAATCCAACCAATTTTGTCTGACAGATGCTCTGCAAATTCCTCTATGTTACATATTAACTTTTAAATACATATAGCTAGCTGAGTTTTCAATTAAGACATTTCCCCCCAAAATTTTCTACTTCTGGAAAATACTACAGAAGTAAGGCAATTCAAGCCGGGGCAGTAATACATATGTAAGCTGCAGTCGCTATCAAGCAATGAGATTCGCCCCTTCCACACACACACACACACAATACATGTGAACTGCTTAAAGTGCCTTTGTAAGAAAACATTTACAACATGCTGAATGGACCCTGAATGGCAACACGAGAAGAATCAATCAGGAACCAGTAAATCAAATTGTTTAGATTCATTGATCGTATCTCCAAGGTAATATGGCTAACATGCTGACCTAGTAGGAAGGAATAAATGATGAGAAGGAATAAATAATAGTGAGGTGGCCCAGATCCCAGATGGGTTTATTGAAACCCTTCCAACGTCATGCTGTAATTGACACTGTGTCCGCCTTTTCCTTTATCTTGCTTTTCCAAAGTAGTAGGCCAAAGGTATGATTCTGCTTTTGCTCAGCAAAGTGTCAATGCTGTACTGTACTATGGCATGCATGAGAAATAAAATTATGTTGTATTTTCAAAGTGATATGGTTGTTTTAAGGCAGGGGTGTCAAACTCACGTCATCACAGCGTTGTCACGTGATGTATCGGGACTTTCCCCCCCCCTTTGCTAAAGTGGGTGTGGACATGGCCAGCGAGTGACGCATCCAGCCCACGGGCCGAGAGTTTGACAGCCCTGTTTTAAGGGGTATGTATTGAATGCTTTTCCATCACATGCCAAGCAATTTCCTAAACTCCTTAAGTGAGTACATCTTAAAGAAAACAGAACTGTCATTTCTGTGGGGAATGAAAGATGGAAACAAAACATGGTGATTCAGAGCTTCTGATGCTGTAAAGGAATAAGATTTGGCTCAGTACTATTTTCCTAAACAAGTTTTTTTCCTCTTTTTTTTATTTCTTGGTTCTCACTGCATCGTTTCTCCTTTTCTCATTAGAAATTAGTTTTCTACTCCTGCCCTCTTCTATTATGATCAAGCAATATATATTACCAGTAATTCTGTGCACTTATCTGTCATAGTCTTTACCTCTGGGTAGGACGTTCCATGCAATTGTATCTGTGATGGCTGTAAAAATCCAATTCAATTCTCCTAGAGGCGTTCTCCTGTCATTGAGCCTCCCAGGAATTCTACAAGAAATAATGAAATTTTATCATTAAACAGAAACACACTGAAACGATGTTCATAATGGCAAAGAATACCTATCCAATAAAAATATAAGCTCTTATTCTTCTAAGTAATAAATGATAAAAAGGAAGTATTATGCAGATTTCTTGGTTGTACTGGTTTTTACTGGAATAAAAAGACTCAAATATTGAGTTTCATCAAGTATATAAAAATACCAGACAATAAGAAAGGCCTTGCATAATTTAGAATAAGTGCTAATAAGCAAACAGGGGAATTCTTTTATGTTTTTTTCCTCCTAATATTATAGTAAAGATGAATTGCATGCTAAATCACTGATTATATTGACTAATAAACTGTTGAATATTTTTGAAAATGAGCATCTTGGGAAGTAAGGGAATACTGAATAAACTGTACAATGAGGCTTTTGCATTTTAGAATGAAAAATATAGAAAAGACTGTATCACTAATCTAAAAAGCAACCTCATATGGAATATAACAATTAAAGATTATAATATAAACCCATTCTTCCAATTTTCCAGTTATGAGAATATTAGAAAAAGAAACATAATGTTTTCTTCTGAAGTAAAATTTCAGTTTAAATAGGAAACATTAAGATTGTGATTTAAATTCAGCAAAGAAACCATTCATTTTGTGGTACATATTTGGCTGCCTCAGAATCAGACAGGAATCACAGGATTGGTTTAGAAATTGCACCTCACTTCACAGGAAGCCATTAATGTGTGCCCTCTTTCTCTCAAATTTCAATGGGTCTTTATTTTATATAGTTGAAAAACAAATGTCATTAATCAATTCCCAGCATGATGGCTTCCAAAGTAATTGCCTTTAACCCTTACTGTTCACATGAGACTTGGCAGAAACTGAATCAACATAGATTCAGATCTGAGAATTTGGGGTCAGAAATCAGTTCAAGTCTATGAACATTAAAATATTTACCCTCTCATGTCAGTTATATAAAATTGAAAATGGTTCATGTCATGTTTCTTGGCTGATAAAACCAGCAGTGATTCTGCAGTTACTGTGCTCAAGATTAGATGGAATATATTCATTAATGGGACCTCCAACTCAGTGCTTTAAAAACATGCATTCTAAGCAAGTCACTTTTATATGTCAAAAAGTGTATGTTCTGGAACTTCCGGCTGATGTTGCGGCGATATTGGATGTGAGAAGCGGGTCTCCACGCTCCTATGCTGAGTTCTCCCTGTTGGAGCACTCCGAAAGGAGCTAATGCCACCCTGTAGGGTGGTGAAGAAAAGAGGGGTGCCATATAGTTCAGGGAGAGCAGCAACTCTCCTGCTGGACTCAGGGCTTCTTCCCTCTCCCTCGATGAGAAGAGGCAGCCATCATGGTTGCCACGAAGCTGGGACAGCCGAGGCAACAAAGAAATGTGCAGGAGTGGTACAGATGAACAGTGATTGGAGCTGGGTGAGAAGATTCCTTTTTATTTAGACCCTAATTTTAAAGGGAAAAAAAGAGGAATATCCAGGAAAAGAGACTCTTAGAACTACCATAGAGAGAAAAATCCTAGACCCGAAAGAAAAGGAACTAAGGGGAGAAAAGATAAAGACCTTTTAAAACAAAGAAAATTGGACTTTTAAATTGGGCAGGCATTGTTTTGGAAAGACATTATAAAATGCTGGATTATTTACTTGAATCTATTTGAATAGTTGACTTTGCT
>JANHJO010006075.1:35147-54608 GCA_032468235.1 Pseudoxyrhopus heterurus | reverse complement strand
GGGAATGTTCTCTATACTTAGATGGAAAAAAATTATTAATGTGCTACTTCTTGAATACTGAAAGATTCAGAAAGTTGATAGTAAGTAGACAATGCACATGGCTGATGTCCTGTAGGTTTTTAATCACAAAACCAGATGCAGTAACATAAATGCCATTTTTTCACCAAAGCATTCCAGTTCCACATAAGTAATAGCAAGTTTATCTGATGTGTAATTTGTTTGTTCAATTTGTGGTGAATTTTTAATCTGATGAGAGCTTTGACGATAGTGTTAGATGCTAGAAAACCACACACAATTATTAGGATGGGGTAGTTGCTGTTCATATTACAGGTCTGTTTATCTATTACCATTGAAACTTTGGTTTTGGAAGTTTTGGAAGACTGGAGCTGGCTGCTAAGACTTGAGACATAATCATAGTTATTTTCTATAAGAATTCTATCACCACTCCACTAGTTTGCCAGAGATAAAAGGCACTGCAAAAGAATCTGCAACTAAACATATCAGGATTGATTAACAAAACATTTCAGTTATGAATACATACCTGTACATGCACAGCTATTTGTTACAATTATAGTATATTTGGGCTTCATTATTATACATTTTTACTAGATGGATGAACATTGCTAATTGCTTATGAACAGGCACACCGGAAATCTGAATGAGTCCATGGCCTGTTTTTCCAACTGAATTTAAATAAAGTGCATCTCAAGAAATCAAATTTAGATGATTAACTGCTCCCACTAAATTGTATTTAGGTACAAAGCAACATTACAGGGAGGTGAATTGAAAATTCATTAAACGCAAAAGCTTCTTTGAGAACTGCAAAAAATTCATGCTAAGAAAAGCTTAGCTTTTAACACTTAGATTTGAGTTGCACTAGCAGGGCCGTATTTTAAGAAGAAAAACTATTGTTATCAACAATAGGGGGCGTGCATAAGTGCACCAGCGTGCCTACCGTCCCTGTCCTACTGTTACCTTTAATTACATATATAATTCTTGTTCATGTTCTATGTTTTCCACTTTTATATAACTATATATGTTTTTAACAAAATAAAATAAATAAATAAAACTTGCCCTGCACTGGAAATGCACTTACAGTAATGCACAACTGAAATGGAAGGTTTCTAAATATAAAAGAAAAATGTTATATTTTAAAAAGAACTAATGTGCCAGAAAAATGGAAAACAAGTTTAGTTTGCCTCTTCATAGGTTTCTGGCAGATCCTCAACGTGCGATATGTATTTTAGACTTCATATTTAAGACAAAATGACTGCAGTGTCTGGAGAAAGTCATTACTTAAGTCATTGCTTAAATAGACATAGTAAAAACTTTGAGTCTGTGGTACTGCAGAGATGCAACCCACACCACTATCCATTTCGGTGCACTTCATTTGGGCTGCAGCAATGCCATGCTCTGTCAGTGCATATTCAGCTGCAAACATGCCGCAGTGTCAGCAACATTACTCTTGTCAATACAAATTTTCACAAAGCACAAACATTGCACCATCTCTTTATTTAACACCTTCCAGACTCCTAATGTCTGTTTTACATTGCCCACAAAGATTGGGTGGGAGATAAAATGATGGAACATCATTTTCCAAATTAACATCCATTTATGCTTTACTACTCTCCATGTGAACACTAAATGCAAATTCTCTTATAACTCGATAAGCAGAGCCTTCTTAATATACGAAGATTCTCTTGTACATATTCATTAAGCAAATTATAGATCCTTCTAAACTTCTAGATTAAAAAAAAACAATACGTTGTCATCCATTTTAACTCTCTTGTACCAGCTTTCATTAAAAATGTTTAATTTACTCAATAGAAAGTAATTTTCCCTAAGCATTATTTATGAATGATAAACATAATTTTGAGTCATATTTTAAGGGATTTATATATTCTAGGGGTTATCATGGATTTATTTTTGTCACTGATGACCCAAATAACTTAAGTGATCAAGATCAACAATTACCATCAACAATTACTATACTAGCTAGTATAATAGCTATAATCACAGGATCATATGGTTTATTTATTCATTGATCCAATTTCTATAACTGCCGATATCAATCAATGACTCTGGGAGGCCTACAATTCCAAAACTATACAAAATTTAAAACAGTACAATTTTTTTAACAATCAATAAAAACAATAAAACATCCAAAATAAATATACACAGTAGATAAGCTATTTGGCCAGTTAGCAATGCAGCCTGGAAATGGGGCCCTTAACACATTCAGTGCCCCAAGTTTTTAAAGCTTTATGAAAGGCCAACAGGGTTGGGGCCATTTTAATCCCTGATAGGAGGGTGTTTTCTGATATTTCTAATTGCTGAAGGGAGGATATTTCACAGAGCAGGGGCTACTGCCAGCCGACATTCTTTGGCTGACAGGATCTGTAGCATGTCCAATCTTCTAGATAGAATTGAACAGGTGAACAGGTAGAGACTCTTGGAAAAAGGCAGTCCCTCAGGTAACACCATCCTAAGCTGTATAGGACTTTAAAGGTGATAACCAGTTTGAATTGCACTTGGAAGCATACTGGTAATCAATGAAGCTCAGGCAGTAGTGATGTTGTGTGTGCTCTATATTTGGTACCATTTACTACCCATGCAGCCACATTCTGCACCAATTAAAGTTTCCAAATGCTTTTCAGGGGCAGCTCCTGAAGTGGAGTGTGTTGCAGTAGTCTAAACAAGAGGTTACAGATGCATGGGTGACAGTGACCAGGGCCTCCCAGTCCAAGAATGGGCACAACTGGCACACTATCCTAAAGTGAACAAAAGCTCTCCTAGCCATGGCCGTCACCTGCTCTTTGAGTAGGGAGCATGAATCTAAGAGGACCCCAGCCTGTGCACCAGATCTGTCTAGGGTAGCACAACTCCATCCAGAACTGAAGATGGAAGAACCTTGATTCTGGAAGGTCCAAATACTCACAAACATTCAGTCTTGCTAGGTTTGAGTCGGAGACTGTTTCATCCCATCCAGTCCCCAACTGCCTCCAGACACTGGGATAGGGTGTTCATACCATCACTCAAGGGGCATAGGCTAGAGATATAAAACTGGGTGTCATCCACATATTGATGATATTGCACCCCAAACTGTGGGATCATCTCACCCAGCAACCTTATATAAATATTAAATAGAAGGGGAGAGAGAACCAACCCTGAGCTATCCTATAAAGTAGGGGCCACAGGCTGGATCGCTCTCCCTCTACCGCCGTTGACTGGAACTGACTCAGGAGAAAAGAAGAAAACCAACACAATACAGTGTTGCCCACCAACAGTTTCCGCAGGTGGTCCAGAAGGATACCATGATCAATGGTATTGAATGCTGCTGAGAGATCAAGAAAAGACAGGATGGGCGCGCTACTTCCACCCTGCTCCTGCCAGAAGTCATCCATGAGTGCTATCAATGCTTTTCAGTATTAAATTCTGGCCTGAACCCCAACTGAAAGGGGTCTAAGAAGGTTGGAAGGTATTTTGGAGATCATTCTAGTTCAACCTCCTGCCCAAAGCAGGAACCTTCGTATAACTCCAGATAATTCACTGTCCAGTTCTTTCTTGAAAATCTCCAGTGATGGAGTATCTATAAGTCCAAGAGGCAGGCTGCTCTTTCACTTGCTTAATACTTCTCGTTATCAAGAAGTTCAGTTTTTCAAGTTTGGAGCTTCTCCTTTAACACTTCCCTCTACTGGCACTATAGAGAATAAATCCATACCCTCTTCCCTGTGCTAGCTTTCAAATATTAGGAGACTGCTGTCATATATTTCCTTAACCCTCTCTCCTTTAGGCTAAAAAAACTCAGTTCCTTTAACTGTTCTTCATAGAATTTAGACTCCAAACCCTTACCAATTTTCATTTTTTGCATTCTTTCCAGTTCCCAGCATCCTTCTTGTATCATAAAATGACAACCAGAACTGGACACAATATATGATATGTGATCTGATCAGTACAGCATAGAATGGAATCAGAACTTCCCATGACTCTGATACATGTAGTCCTCAACTTACAACAGTTTGTTTAGTGACCGTTCAAAGTTGAAACGGCACTGAAATAAGTGACTTATGACCATTTTTCACACTTATGACCATTGCAACATCCTCATGGTGATTTACATTCGAAGCTTGACAACTGACTCACATTTATGACGGTCTGCAATGTCCCGGGGTCATGTGATCCCCTTTTGGGACCTTCTGACAAGCCAAGTCAATTGGCAACCAGATTCACTTAACAACTGTGTTACTAATTTAACAACTGCAGTGACTCACTTAACAAATGCTGCAAGAAAAGTCGTAAAATGGGGCAAAACTCACTTAACAAATTTCTCACTCAGCCACATGAATTTTGGGCTCAATTATGCTAATAAGTTGAAGACTACCTATACTGTATTACTGTTGATAACACTCAAGACTGCATTGGCTCTTTTGGCTGCTGCAGCAAATCCATTCATGCTGCTGGCTCATGCTTAATCGGTGGTCTGTTGGGACTCTAAGATACTTCTTACAAGTATACTGCTGAGTCAGAAACCACCAGTCTTTTCATTGTGTCTCTGTTTCTTTCCCATCTAAGTCCAAAAAGAACCCATATTTCTCACCAATGAGCAGCCTATTGTTGGATAGGGCTCAATGTTCAAAACCAATGAGTTCTATCTGAAGACCTAGAAGACCTTTTTTAGCCTATTCTTTGTGTGGCCTGCAAAACTGATGAGCATCCTTTCTATCCTCTTATGTAAGTCATTTACAAAAATGCTGATGAGCACTGGGCTCAGGATAGAACCTTGGGGTAACCCACTGGATACCTCCTTTCATACTGATACCTTTCCTAAACAGCCGCATCAGAATAATTCATGCATTGATGCTGGATAACATATTATGAGTGGAATAAATACTTGTGGAGTAAACTTTTAATGAAGATTAGGTTGGCCTTTAATATGCTTTTTTTTTAAAGATTAGAAACTGAAACTTATTTATTCATCAGAGTTTCTTCTGATTTTATTTGTTGAACTAATTACTGTTTATTCATTATTTAAGTGGTTAAGCATTTTTATTGTTCTAGTTTTTTCTTCTTCTACATTTTATTGCATCCATTATAATTATAATTGTAACATTGTTTTAGTATTTCTTAATGAACAGTAGTTTAAAAATGTGAACAAATAAACTGCAGCAAT
Source organism: Pseudoxyrhopus heterurus (assembly GCA_032468235.1). Lineage (NCBI taxonomy): Eukaryota > Metazoa > Chordata > Lepidosauria > Squamata > Pseudoxyrhopus > Pseudoxyrhopus heterurus. Next base: position 49,438 of record JANHJO010006075.1, on the reverse strand, counting down.
AAGGAGGGCAGAAAAGACCACATTTGACTGCAGGGAGTTTATTGTATGCACAAAGATGGAAAGATTTGGCACTAGCCACAGTGGTTGATGGGAATGGTTGGGAGAGATAATGGAACTTGCCAGGGATGTCTAAACTGACTTCTTTGATCAGAGGAAAGATGATAATTATATTTATTACTGATTGAAAGACTAGACTTTTTGTGTAAAACTGAAAAAAAATAAACTCATGGTTTATGGTTTTGATTATTAGACCTGATAGATTTTATAATTAAAGAGGAGGATTTTATTTTAATCATAAAGAGGTAAATTTATAATTGTATTTACAATGTTTTAAAGAAAACTGGAAGCTACTTTTTTGTATTTGGCTTCCTCTTTGATTTCTTTTTTTCTAGTTTGTATTGGATTTTATCTTCCTTTAAAAAAAATCTATATGTACAGCATATGTATATATACAGTATGTACAATGTGTACCCACACTCCACATTTGAATAAAGAACAGCAATTCTATTGCATTTTATTATTGTAGTATGCCATTGCTCTAAGGTAGGGGTGTCAAACTCAAAGTCCAGGGGCCGTACTGGCCCGTGGGGTGCTTAGATCTGGTCCGCGGGGCTGCCCGGAAACAGCAAAGGACTTGCCCATGGTGCCTCTGCCAGCAAAAACAGAGCTGAGGGAAGCCGTGCAAGGCCTGCCCGGGCTCTGTTTTCAGTTGCAACGGCCTCTTGCAGCCCTCTACCAGTGAAAATGGAGCTCAGGGGGGCCGCCCACCCCCTCCTGGGCTCCATTTTTGGCCACAAGGGCCTCCTGCAGCCCTCTGCCAGCAAAAATGGAGGCCCGGGGAGGCCACGTGCTCCATTTTCACTGGCAGAGGGCTGCAGGAGGCCGTTGCAACTGAAAATGGAATCTCAATGAGTGACATCAAGCTGGCCATGGCCACCCTGGCTACGCCCCCCCGAGGTCAAACACAACCCTGATGCGGCCCTCAATGAAATCGAGTTTGACACCCCTCCACTAAAGCTACTCACAGTGTGCATAGCAACTAGCCATTAGATAGTTCTCCACTGTATCTCATAGTGCTTTGATTCTTGGATCAAGTACCAGTAAACACATTTTCTATCAGGAAGTAAGCTTTTACAAAATTTAATGATGAAATTCTAATTTCACGGTTTTTAAATTGTTTTAGCACATATTCAGAACACAAGACAAAATAACTTTAGCAAGTTTCAAAATTAGAATGAAGAAAGTTATAAATAGAACTCCTGGAACACATGACCACAATTACTATACAACTTCAAAACATTGCTTTGTTGCAGAAATATGGATGTCTTGATGCACAAAGGATGACCAGGTTTCTTTGGCTTACATTCCTGTTTTTTATTAGAAAGTATCTAGAAGGCATTAAGACTACCCCTTGAGGCCATGAACATCTTTCAACCACAATGAACCTTAGAGATAAATGCATGTTCTAATATCTAAAGAGAAGAACTTCCTAGATACGATGAAATTTATATGACTCAGATTTAAATCTAACAAAAAGAAAGTTAAATAAGAATAGTTTTCAAGTCTTAAAATAATTATGCTTACTTTTCTATTAAATCCAGCGTTACTCCTGGTACCAATCTCACACTCTTCTGCATGCAAAACCTGTAAAGAAAAGAAGAGATCAGAAGTAAATCACACTAATTAAATACCTAAGGATATGGGTAATCCAAATGGTGTATGGTAAGAACGAGTCTCTCATTATAAATGTTTTTTTTTTAAATATACAGTATGCAAGGAGCGGCTAAAGTTTTTTTGCTGCAGAGCAGGAAACCATACTTGCTGTACTCATAACTATGCATGGCCTCTGTTAAGTCTATCTATTTTAAGAGCAACAGATATACATTTCCAACAGAAAGAGCAGGAGGGAAAACATGTAATTATTTATTACAATATTAGGGAGCAACATTAAATAAAGTTGATCAGAGTTGCCCCTACACAAGTGGGAGTTTCCACAGCTTCAACCAATGCTGAAGGTAGAAACAACAGTAGGCAAGTCCACAAAAGAAATCCAAGTAACTTTCCCTTTCAGTCTTAACAATTTAACGTACAGGTAGTCCTTGACTTATAACCATTTGTTTAGTGACTATTCAAAGTTACAATGGTATTGAAAAAAGTGATTTATGACCAGTCTGACCACTGCAGAATTCCCAGTCATGTGATCAAAATGAGAGTTGCACTGTCCTGGGGTCATGTGATCACCATTTGTAACCTTCTTAGCAGACTTTCAACAAGCAAAGTCAATGAGGGAGGGTCAGATTTGCTTCATGACTGCATGATTCGCTTAACAACTGTGGTGGTTTGCTTAACAACTGTGGCAAGAAAGGTCATACAATGGAGCAAAAATGACTTAACAACTGCCTTGCTTAACCATGGAAATTTTGGGCTCAATTATGGTCGTAAATCTAAAACTAACTCTATTCTGCTTATATCAGCACCATCAACAGTGAACAATTTAAGAAAGTAATAAACATTGGCCTGCAGCTGTGAATTATAGCAACCTTTCTTCCTTCTCCAGTCTGTTTCCATGTGTGCTTTATATTCTTCTGCCCTTTTTTCTTCCTTTGCTTTTTCTCTGATGTTCCTCCTCTCTGGCCTTTTCTTCTACTGTTCAGGAGCACTTCCTCCAGATAGTGCTTTAATTTTTCAGAAAAAATGGCATTACAATTTATGTATATATGTGTGCAATCTAAAGGCTGAATTCAAGAGAATGTATGCTGCACATGATCACGCACAGAGCAAACCTGGTCTTCTAACTCCCTAGCTTCCTGTTTTGAAACTCTAGAGACTTGTTTGGTTGCTGTGTCCTCATTCACAAATCAAAACAGTTCTGCTGCCACTGGGAATGGGAAGTCCTTCTGTGAACCTAGAATTTTTAAGTAATTCTGCCACTTAATGTGTGTTTTACAACATTTCTGCATTTAGTGCTTTGATAATCATAAAATATGATGTCCTTGACTAAGGAACATAGAAATCAGCCTATTAGTTTCTTCAGAGGACCATGTTCCTATAAAATTTGGAAGTGTGCTTTTATTTTATATTTATGCTAATTGTCCCCCTTTTCTCTATTTCATTATCCAATTCAGCAATTTATAATATTACTTTCAACTTTTTTTTGCCTTGCTTAACCAAACTTCAAATGCTGTGAAATATTTTGTGAGTACTCCGACATTCTGAGAGCCATACTAAATGTTGAAGTGAAAGATTTGAGTATTCAAAGTTGTCTTACAATCATTTGTACTTGTACATCATACAAGCCTTCTTGCTGGGTAGATTTCTTTTTTAAATATGTCTCCAAGAATGAAAGAACAGATTGGATGTAGATAAGCGAAACTGCAGTTAGATGTCAGAAAAAAACCACAATAATTTATGTAAGTGCTTTATATACAATTTTTATTTTAGTATGTTTTAATTTAAGCATCAGGTATCATGTGTTCAGTCCTCTAAAATACTATAAATCAGATTTCTAATATAAAACTGCAACTATGCAATAAAATTAAATGAGTGTATTAGCAATGTTTGATTTTAAAGCCTCAATACTCAATCTTCCTGTTCAGCACTAAACTTCCAACAAAGATGAAGTTGAGCTCAGGTACATTCACTGTTGTATTGTTACAAGCATCAGGAAACTTGAAGGAGGGTCTAACAACAGTGCTCCAGGTTGGCATGGCTGGAATGCAAATTGTGGAAAGTTCTGCACAAAAACAAGGTCCTTTTTTCTTTCTTTTCTGCAATCTTTGCATTCTTGAGCAGTAATTTGGCAAAGAAATCTAATCCTGCCACAACAAATGGAATATTGGAGTCCAGTATGCCTACTACAATATATTTGCAAGAGGGATAAAAAAAATCACTTTTCTGACCTGCATTCCATAATGAGGCAAGTCCAAATGAGATACTTGATATCCTATCAGAAGCAGTTTCCATTCTGGAGACTTGAGGAGGGCACTTGGCATTTGACTAGCTGTTTTCTTGACCACTGCCTTTCATGGCTAATTTGATCAAGCTGAAAGAGACTGACTGGACAGAACTGGAATATGGTAAATGAATTTTTGTAGTAAGGAACACAATGCTAGATATACAGAAAGAGATAAGAAGTCCACTCTGAACTTATTAACTCCCTGATAGTCACTGTATCCCTTCTTAAATAAAGCACTCAAGAAGATAGTGCTGAAAATCTCCAGGTGCTTTTGGAATAAGGTGATTATCTAAACCCAATCCAATGTGATGAATAGCTTCTACAAGAGCCAGGGTGAGTGTGATCTTTTTACTTCATCTTATTCTTCCAGGAGCTTTTGGGATTGTCAATTATTATATTATTTTGGGTTGGCTGGGAGTTATTGGGAGTTATTGAACTCCTAGCTATTCTGCTATAACCGAAGAAAAACAATAAAGAACAATAATGAGGAAATTAAGCTAAACAAATTAACAGCTCCACATAAAGAAAACAGGTATAAGAATGATCTAGAAGGCACTTTGCCAAAAGAATATCTGCAAGATATCTTTTACAGATGTTTGATGGTAAAAATCAGTATCAATGGCCAGTTTGCACTGCAAATTCTGAAAATTATGCAGACTTCAGGTTGGAGTGAAAGAAGAACGTATAATCATAAACAATTCCAGTTATGTGCTGGATGATGATAATCCAGCCTTCTAAAAACCAAATGGATTCTGTCATGAACTGCAGAGGGTTGGCTATAACAACGAAGGGCAAGGAGAACCATTTGTTTGTTGTTTGATTGTTTAATAAATGTTTATGGAAATTCATCCAACAAAAGGAATTTGGGTGGTCAATAAAAATAAAAACACAGTGCAATTACTGAAAAACATTAAAACAAGTAAGGCAATGTTGAGACCCCAATAAAAGTCACATTTATAGGCCAAACACACTATGCCAGCTCCATTAGCATTCTGGCCCCAGTAATAGTTAGAAAAGCCAGATCTTCACTGCTTCCCTGAAGGTCAATGGGATCAGGCAATCCAGGGAGAAACTATTTCATTAAGGCAGGTGCCATGACAAAGAAGGCAAACTTCCAAAGTCTTGTCAACTGACAATGTTTTACTGAGGGGAGCCAAAAAATCTAGTGGGAATTGGCAGAGACTATTAGGGGTAGGCTTCTTGCCATGTAGAACTTTAAAGATAACAACCAGCACATTGAATTGGCTCTCAGAAGCCTACTGGGAGCCAGTACAGTTCATGTAGCAATGTTATATGTGGGTATGCACTACCGGTAGTCTTTGACTTAACCATTAGCTTAGTTATCATTTATTATCATTTATGACACCCCGGGAGAAAAAGCTATTAATGACCAGTCCTCATACTTACAACCATCACAGAATCCCAGAGTCACATGATCAAAAGTTGGTTGTTTGGCAACCAGCATGTATTTACAATGATTACACGTCATCAAAGTCATGTGATTGCCATTTACAACCTTCCCAAGCTGGCTTCCATCAAGCAAAGTCAATGGGGAAAGCTGGATTTGGTTAATGACTGCAGTGATGCATTTAACAACCACAGCAAAAAGATTGTAAAATGGAGCATGATTCAATTTAACAAGCGCTTTGCATAGCAATTGTGGTCTACCTGTATGACTGATGCCTCTGCATTCTAATCAGGCTAAAACTTTCAAACACTTTTCAAGGGCAGCTCCATGTAGAGCAGGGCTGTTAAGCTCGCGGCTCGCGAGCTAGTTCCATCATGTGCTGGCCACGCTCACGCCCAGTTTAGCAAAGGGGAAAAAAGTCACGATACATCACATGACACCGCCATGTGAGTTTGACACCCCCGATGTAAAGCATGTTGCCATATTATGCCATAATCCAGTTGGGAGGCGATTATGGCATGGGCGACTATGAGCGGTGCCTTCTGATCTAAAAAGGGGGAAAAACTAGCATAAAGGATGTATATTTGTCCTTCAAGCAGGAGCTAGGAGTCTAAGATGACCCCCAGATTCCATACTAACTTCGACCGGGGAAGTGTAACTCTAGTTAGTTAAAGATGGCAAATCATTTTAGGGGCCCTAAAACATATTCATTTCATCTAATCAGGATTGAGTTAAGCCAAATCTTCTTCATCAAGATCCATCCAGGCTCTATATAGGCACCAAGAAAGCACCTCAGCAGCATTACTTCAACAATTCAAACATAAATGCTCAATTGAATGTTATCAGCACACGGATGACACTTGACCTTAACTCACTTAGTGGTTTCAAGTAAAAGTTATACAACAGTGGGAAGAGAGTCGAGCACTATACCCTTCCTGCAACACCAACTGGAACCAGACTTGAAGGAAGGAGGAAAACCATGTCTCCTACTACCAACTCCAGAATGATAGTATCTGATCAATGAGAACTGTTGAGAGAACAAGTAGAAGCAAGATAGATACACTCCTCGCATCTCCAGCCAACCAGAGGTCATTTACAAGCACAATCCTTTGATTAAGGACTGCTGCCTAGCTGGGACAAGCCTCCCACATTCCTAACGGAGAATGACCCTATGTCAAGTGCTTTCCTTTGGAAAGGAAAATAAAATGCACATCTAGGGTCAGGTATAATAAAGTTTTCCCAGTTGCAATGTTTGGCTGTGAAAGTTGGACCATAAGGAAGGCCGAGCATCAAAGAATTGAGGCTTTTGAACTAATGGTGCTGGAGAAGATTTTTGCGAGTCCCTTGGACTGCAAGGCGATCCAACCCGTCAGTCCTAGAGGAGATCAACCCCGACTGCTCTTTAGAAGGCCAGATCCTGAAGATGAAACTCAAATACTTTGGCCACCTCATGAGAAGGAAGGACTCCCTAGAGAAGAGTCTAATGCTGGGAGCGATTGAGGGCAAAAGAAGAAGGGGACGACAGAGAATGAGGTGGCTGGATGCAGTCACTTAAGCAGTCAGTATGAGCTTAAATGGACTCCGTGGGACGGTAGAGGACAGGAAGGCCTGGAGGAACGTTGTCCATAGGATCGCGATGGGTTGGATACGACTTCGCAACTAACAACAAATAATAAAGTATCTTCACCCATTACAAAGCTGTGATTTTGTTCCCCCCTCAGGGCCTGGCACAAAAACATAGGTGCAGTGGGGAAATAAAGCTGAAGCTTCAGAAAAGGTAATGTCAATTGTGCAAAGGAAACAGAATAATGAATCATATTCAGGCTGTTTTTGATTAGTAAGGAAAACATCCTTTCTCAGGCAAAGCCAATTCATTGTGGTTCATCTGCTTTAGATTCAGCTTAATGGCATACTTTGATGGCACAATTCATAACTTTCATTAAAATCTACCTTTTTTTAACATGTACTCCAATATCCCAGGTGTCCAATCGTAATTCTGAATAGATTAGTAAAGGAATAATTCAAGTCCTCTCCTTTAAATAACTGTTTCTGTTTCCAGACTAATTCCACACTTGACGAACTATTTTATTCTAGCCAATCTATTATATTATTCTATGTAAGTTCATTTATGAATAGAAAGATAAAATAAATTGGTTTGCTTAAGCTGTGTTCCTTCTACTTCCATAATTTTTGTAAACAAATACATAAATGCACACATATTTTGCCTTTTGATATTCTGATAGGAGGAAATGTCATGAGCCAAAGCATTGTACCAATACTTTAGAAAGCATCAGTAATTTGAAACACGGTCATAGAGGGCACTGTAAAATCTATACTGGCAATTTGTTATTAAACAGTACAAAAATGAAATTATCTAGTAATGTAAAATATGACACACTCAGCAAATACATTTCAAAATTTTTTATAATACCTAACAGCAAATGCTTATGACAGCAATCTTAACAGTATCAACTTCATACAAGCTATAACTCTGTGATTACACCGGGAAAATAATTAAAAAATAGTGAAGAAAGTAAACATTATCTTTATAAAGTATATTAAGTTGAACCTCTAGATCAAGTATGTCCAACCTGCAGCCTCTGGGCCACATACAGAGCTGGACAGCTAATAATGCAGCCTCACAAGATTGTAAACTTTTAACATAATTATGTGATTTATATATATTAACTATATGTTTTATATGTGGCCCAAGACAATTCTTCTTCACTCAATGTGGCCAAGGCAAGCCAAAAGGATGGACATCTATGTTCTAAATCAGGGGTGTCTAACTTGCGGCCCGCAGGCCGGATGTGTCACATGCTGGCCTCGCCCCTGCCCGGTTTAGCCCCGATACGTCACGTGATGCCGCAAGTTTGACACTCCTGCTCTAAATTATACCTGTTGTCTACTTTGAAGTACTATTTGACCATAAGCAAAATGCTAGTGCCATGCACACACACACACACACACACACACACACACACACACACGTATATAACCTATCTATAATTTTTGTATTTATATGATCTTTTTATCCTGATGATTATAGCTGTTATAATAAAAGTACTGACTTACTTGGCAATGGTTTTGTAGTCTAATGTACCTTGTAGGACTAATGTATACATTGTATTTGGATTTATGTTTTTTCATTTTAAATCTTATGCTAAAATTGATAAATATTTTTAATATTATAATATATAACTCTGTAATGTTATAGGTATACCTAGTTCAATAGATCTTTAATAATTTGAAAAGGTCCCAAGCTGGTACCTATTATTATATCTGAAAAGAAAGGCGTCTATAGACTATTGGACTAGACAGACTTTGAGCACGAATTTGTATAGCTGTAATAATTCATTCTTGATTACAAAATTATTATTTAATATCTTCACCATAGGGCATAAATCTCAGAATGCCATAAATTATTAGTTTAGATGACTATCTTATTTATTTACAGTTATATGCAAAAGTTTAGGAATCCCTGGTCACTGCATGTTTCAATAAATCCCTAAATCAGGGGTGTCAAACTGGTGGCCTGCAGGCTGGATGTGTCACATGCAGGCCACGCCCACCTCAGCTCCGTGAAAGGAAAAAACATCACGTGACAGCAACATGACGCCGCGAGTTTGACACCTAAATGAACAGAAGCTAAGTAGTCAAATACCCCAAACAATTATAAGCAAATGAAATCACAAACAGCACTTTAATCTTCCATTTAAAATGTGACTATGGTAGGTACAGATTCATGATATGGGTTATCTATGGCTTAAAAAAACTAAGATAGAATAAAATTACAAGAACCCAGACTATATAAAATTCAACAAATCCAAAAGTTAATTCAGATAATTATTAGAAATAATCAAACAGAAACAGTCCTCGGTGGGGGGGGGGAGTGCAATCCTAACGGTATATCCTGGTCAAAATAATCTCTGTTATTACGAACCTTGCTTTCTGTAACTTTTAATTAGATCTTAGAAATAATCCAGCCGTAACTCTTTATTTTCCTGGAGACTTCAAGGTCTCCGTTAAGAGAACCCTCCTTCACCCTCTATTCTCCTGAAATAGTAGCTTAGCTCTATTTACCATGAATCCAGACAGATTTATTTCTCCATAAATCTGGAGATGTATCCTCTTCTTTAGAAAATTGATCTTTTCTCGCTGACTTCCTGATGATTTCTGGGGGCTGGATCCCTCACCGTATCTCTTTTCTAGCATTTTCTCTCTTACCTTCCCCAAACTCTTGCTTTATTACCTATCATGATAACATTTTTTAAACAGAAAGTGTGGTGCTGGGGAAAAATATGTTGGTTTGGGCCAAACTATCTTCCTCTTGCCTTCCTTCTTGAGGCTAGGATTTCAAAATGACCTTTTACAGGTACTTCTTGTCTTATAAGTACAATTGATCCCAGAATTTTGGTTGTAAATCATTGCAGTCATATATTGGTTGTATATTTGGTTGTAAATCATTGCAGTCACCATGTGACTGGACTCAAGTTTATTGCATTTTTATGATATGTTATTAAGTCACCATGGTCATTAAGTGAATCATGTGGTCGTAAATCCAATCCAGCTTATCTGATGGGCATTTTTGTTTTGATAAAACAGCAAAAAAAAAAACCATGGCATAATGTAATCATATGACTGCCGGATGCTGCAACTGGTCATAAATATGAGCTAGTTGCCATGTGCTCAAAATGTAATCATGTGTCCACAGGGATGGTGTGGCACTTGTAACTTCAAGGATGGACCATAAGTAACTTTTTTTAAGTCTATGGTGACTTCAAATGGTTGTTAAGCCACAGGTCCTAAGTTGAGGCATAGCTGTGTTCTCTGAAGCCAAAAAGTCTTTGGGTCATCCTATATTTCAGTCTACCTATTATCAAGGATGTTCTACTTGGAAAGTAAAGGTGTTGATTCCCTGTCTGACAGATATTGTACAGGTGACCTGGGGTGAGATAGCAGGTTTTGCAGGTTAGTCTTCTTGGACTGCATGCAACAAATTCTTGGGTGAATGATGGTTTGTCCATTCACTATCCCTACTTTGGTCTCTCCCTTTCCCAGTTTTCAGAATAGTTATAGTCTTTATTGAGTTTCAATTTGTTAAAAAATGTATCTTATTCTTTTTCTAAAAAGTTTATTAGTTAATTTCCATGATTGCTTAATAAAAGTATATGTAGCAATGAAGACATTTTTTTTCCCTTGACATCTACAAGATATTGCATGAAATAAATCCAAACCTGTTTATATGGTGGCAACTTAAACCCATTTTTTTCCCACTGCTCAGAATGTTATGCTGTATGTTACCCAATGCAGCCTTATAAATCCAATCAATCAGCAATATTTTGCACTCTTCTTTGTCCCCCCATCCCAAGCCACCACTGGGAAACACAGACTATGGTATTATTCCCTTACATTATACTCCCCCTTCTGCCTCCAAACAAAACAATCTAGTCTTCTTTGCATCCTCAAATTAGGAAATATAACATCTCAATACAGGGGCAGAAAGCCATATTTAAACAAACACTTCTCAAGCTTGTTTTATACTGCTACGCCATGCAAAATGTCCTTAGATGTTTTATTTCCAGAGCCAGTCATTGAAGGGAACTGCAACTGATGTTGACTGAAAAAGCTCTGAATCTCAACTTGTCTGGAGGCAGGGAGCCAAATCTCAATTCTCCTTTTATATAGCTACTGAGAGAGGAAGGCAGCAAATCAGTTTCCTGTAAAACTGTAGTGGATTTTAAATAAGGCTGAAGTGGAAAATACAGTATGAAATGCTACTTATAGCTAAATAGGTTCATATTTGACCATTTGTTTTACTTTCTCTGTACTTTTTCCATACAGAAAAGCTCTACAATATCCACTTGAACATGGCATGACTAGGAACCATAGTTTTGTGTAAAGAGGTTACAGGTACTCCTTAACTTACAACAGTTCATTCAGTGACCATTTGAAGTTACAATGTCACTGAAAAAAGCAGCTTATGACCATTTTTCACGCTTATGACCGTTGCAGCATCCTCATGGTCAACATGACCAAGATGTGGATTGGTTTATTTTATTTATTATTTATTTATTTCTAAAACTTATAGGCCGCCCCACTCCCAAAGGACTCCGGGTGGCTTACAACATCTAAAAACATTAAAACATTAAAAAAGAAAACCCTTACAAAAACCCTCCCCTCTGGTGGAATCCTTAGCCCCAAGCCTGTTGGCATAGCCAGGTCTTAACAGCTCGGCGGGAGGTCAACAGGTCGGGAATGATCCGAATCCCAGGGGGTAGCTGGTTCCAGAGGGTTGGTGCAGCCACGGAGAAGGCTCTCCCCCGTGGACCCACCAGCCGACGTTGTTTAGCTGACGGGACCTGTAGGCGGCCAACTCTGTGGGATCTAATGGGGCGTTGGGAGGCATACCGTGGTAGAAGGCGGTCTTGACAATTGGTTTGTATTTATGATGGTTACAGTGTCCCAAGATCATGTGATCAACTTTTGTGACCTTCTGACAAGCAAAGACAATAGGAAAGGCAGATTCACTTAACAACCAGGTTATTAACTTAACAACTGCAATGATTCACTTAACAACTGTAGCAAAAAAGTTGTAAAATGGGGGAAAACTCACTTAACAAATGTCTCACTTAGCAACATAAATTTTGGGCTCCATTATAGTAGTAAGTCAAGGACTACCTGTATGATACTGGCTGGTGGCGGTTGTTTTTTTCAATGATCCCCAGTATGTATTTTTTTTTTTCAAAACAACTATGCTAATAGTACTTCCATTTCAATTCATTTCATTACCCCATCACTGGCCCAAAATCATTTTCCTGCTTAGTCATTGCCAATTCAGTGTCTATTAACATAATAACATGTGTGTTAGCTTAGGATATTTGCCCTCAATCTGTTATCCACCCTGAGTGGTGTACAGCTGCACACTGTTTGATCATTTCTTCTCAATTCCCTCCAACACTGAAAGCAGCTAAATTCATCTGAAGCTCACTGGGGAACAACTGAATATTCTGTATGAATGGGGATTCCAGATGTATTGTTCAGTTAACAAACTCTTGTGTGACTTTATTCTTGATTTAACTTCCTAGTCAGAAATCCCAGTAACGCCAGCCAAACAATTTCTACATGGGAATTACTTTAGCTCTTCCTGCTGGCAGGAAATGCCAAGCAGAAGTAATTGCAAATTATATCCCAGCAAGTTACTCCTGAATGATGTAATCGGAATTCTGTTCTCAGGCATGTCCATTCTAATCATGCAAAACTGCTAATTCAGTCAGCACGGACCATTTCGGTCCCTAGTGTTTGTTCTATTTTTTAAATAGAACTGTTTCTTTAACTGTAGATAAGGCAATAACCTAGGCCCAGGGGCTGCAGATCAGTGACTAGATTGTGTAAATGCAGAACTTTGTGTTTAAAATATAGCAGTATGTTCTGGCTACTGTGACTTATAATTCCTTATTTTTGAAATTCAAATCCATAAAACTTCCCTTTAAAAAAAAAGTGAGTATTAAGATTTCAAATTCTTCTCCATCTTAGATGCATTCCTAATAGAAAAGGGGGAAATTGCACGGTGTTCCACAGATTTTTAATACTCTTTACTTCTATTTTTCTTCTGTTTGTGTCTACACTCCACTGGAGAAGGAAGAAAAAGAATGCTCTCTTCTCTATTTTCTAATCTAGTGCCTAATGCTGTTACAGAGGGGAGTTAGATACCAGGAGAATTTGGAAATATGCTTCCCCCACTTTTCACTCTTACCATATATTGCAGAAATGGGAGCATATATTGCAGAAATGGGAGCATATATTGCAGAAATGGGAGGATAATTTGAAAACAAATGTTGGGTTAATTGAGAGATGGGACTCTGCTGACTAGAGATTGTGTGTTTCTGATTGGTTTAGGGAACATTTGTTAGCTATCTCACAGACACATAAAGATGGATACTAATATTACATCTACTTCCAAAAGAACATAATATATTAAAAGGGAATATTCCTCCCTGTTGCAGAATATATTCGGTGAAATGGCAGAATTAAAAAAAATCAGATGTGTTTTTAAGATTTTAAGTTGAAGATTAAAAAAAAAACTTAAGACAATGTACTTTCAAGAAGCAGTTTGGAAGCATTTCCTCAGACTTGGCCTAAGATCTAGTCCAAAATGTTCCATAGGATTCTTGTAACAAACATTTTAAAGATGATATACATTAATAATCTTACAAGTTATCTTCATACCAAATAAAAACTATACAGCAGAGGCTAACCAGAAGAGGCCATGGCAGTGTGACTGAAAGTTACTTAGAAAAATACAAATTGAGAGTAAAAAAAATCACCACCTTAATGGAAATAATATCTGAAGATAAGATTCAACTTAATCCAAAGAGAGTAACAGCAATCTCAAACACATCACTCCTTACGAGACAAAAAAGGATTTAAGGATGGTCATTCAAGTAGCAATGTATTGAAAACCTGTCAGAGTAGCTTAATAGCTTTTAAATTCTCATTAAAAATACTCAGTTCATCTGGATGCCAACATAAACAAGCTTTTTTCTAAGTTAAAGAGGTTAATTGAAACAGGTCCAATTCTCAGATGTTTTGACAGCAAAAGACCTAGCTGTATATCCAGGAAAACTTCTGAGGCTGAAATTGACTTCAAGCTCTGGTAACTACTATTAACTATCTTTCTATTATCTCCAAAGACCTTTCTTGGTTATAATTTTATAATATGAAACGGTAAAACAAACCTGAATAGCAATAGCAATAGCAATGGCACTGTACTTATATACCGCCTATCAGGGCTTGCAACCCTCTCTAAGATGTTTACAATGTCAGCATACTGCCCCCAACGATCTGGGTACTCATTTTACCAACCTCAGAAGGATAGAAGGCTGAGTCAACCTTGGAGCTGGTGGGATTCGATCAGCCAAACTGCTG
>JANHJO010006075.1:22397-35047 GCA_032468235.1 Pseudoxyrhopus heterurus | reverse complement strand
TGGAGCTGGTGGGATTCGATCAGCCAAACTGCTGATCTGCAATACTCTGTTCTAACCACTTGAGCCACTGCAGCTCCCTTGGTGCATTATTCCAGTGTAGCTGACAAGACTGTTGATGCTAACAAACATGACTTAAATATTATGGATGCCAGTGAGATAAAACAAATTTGCCCACCGCCGAGATGAAGCAAAACTGTATTTCCTTGATGTTTTCAGAAGGAATTTTAGATTCAGGGAGGGAAAACGTAGAAAACAAGCCCCAAGTAAAATGTAAAATTTTGTTTTCAAAGTTTTCTACAATTATATCATATCCAATTGCTACTTATGGCTGTGAAACCTGGATTCTGAAAAAGGCAGATAAGAGAAGGATGGATGCCTTCGAACTATGGTGCTAGAGATGACAATTACGCCTCCCACAGACTGAAAAAAATCACAAAGAAGTCATAGATCAAGCCTCACCAAAAATATCACTCAAAGCCAAGACCTCCAAACAAAGGTTATCATACTTTGGCCGGGTCATTCAAAAAGTTAATCATGCTGGGAGTGGGTCAGTGAAAGAGAAAGAGACCACCCTAGTACCTCTTGGCTGGACACCATAAAAGATGACATCGGGATGACCATGACCTTCTCCCTCAGAAGGAGGCAGTGTGAGTCAGAGGAACATGGAAAGTGCTGATTCATAGAGTGGCCGAGGGTCAGACACCACTGAATGGCTGACGAGATGACAGTAACAATTATATACTTACTGAGCTAGTTACCATGTTGCAACCTAATCTACTCACAGAATAAAACCGGGGAAACCAAATTGTGTACATTACTCTGAGCTGTTTGAAAGAAAGTTAGGTGATGTAATAAATAATAAAACCAACATTTCTGGATTTAAGAAAACAGACAGAATCAGATTTACTCTGTTCTTCACTTTAAACATTAAACCAAACATGAAATCCTAACCCTGATGGACAGGGTTTTTTCTCTATAACTTCAAAACAGCAACATAGTTTGCATATGGGCCAAACACAAAACAAGATATTCAGATTTGTGTAAGAAATCAGGTCAAATAGCTAGAGTGTTCAACAGTATTTTGCATATCAGAATAAATAGCATCTTAATTCTCCAATGAATTATCTGAGTAGTAGAAATATGCTAATACAATATGCAGATTTACAAAAAAAAGTAATATGGCAGTTAAATTTAAATATTGTCATTATTTATTTGCCATAACACTGGCTCTGGCTCTCATCTGCTCACTCGCTGTTCACTAATATAATCCTAAAGCAAGTTGAAGTTATATAAATACCATTAAACTGTTCCAAAAAACTAGATGAAGAAAAATAATAAAATATTCAAGAAGACTATACCAGAATGATGCTAAAGGCACTGAGTTGCCAAAAGTGTTATCTTCATTACATCAATTTTGTATTCTCCAGCAATTTTAGGATGTCCTTGTCAGGCAGTATTGGCAAAGTATCTCCTTTTCAATTTATCATACTGCTTCTGATCATTAAATTCCCTTATTAAATCACCTGGGAATAATGAATAAAATATCCCAGGGCTGCAAAGACTGACGGCATTCCATTGGAATGTAAAACAATCATTAAACATCTACCATTCTTTTAGACCCTCAACTTTAGCATTTGCACAGTACCTACCAAGGTAAAGTACCTACCAAGGAATGCCATCCAGGTGAATGAGTGGGGCAATAGGAACATACCATTTATCCTTGACAGCCAGGGAAAAAAAATTAAAACACTGTTGGAGGAGGGAAGTGCACTTAGCACAGGAATGAAAGGGAGAAGGACCACAGCTCTCTATCCTTCCTACTATCTCCCAGAAGGCTAATAACATCTGTGGGTTTGTTAACAAAGCTGTTTCAACATGTAATTTGTCCAAACATAAAAATAAAAGTAATAGCAAAGGTAGCATGCCAATCCTTTCCTAAACTTTAAAGGCTGCCTGGAATAGGTTGGTGAGAGCATTAATTTGGCCCCAGAGATCGTTCCTCCATCTCTTTCAAGGATTGGCCATGTGTCTGACTTAATTATCCAGCTAAAGGAGCAAGAAATACTTCCCCAGAGGAAAATCAGATGTCATGAAATCTTCAAAGAGAGCAACTGATGGACGGTCCAGAACCAGAAGGATAAATGCTTTAGAAGAACAAAATGGACAATCTTCTCATCTCACCCAATCTTTTAGAGGGGTTGAAAGTGTATATCTCATGATGGGCATTTTTCAATAATATGCTCCTCACATTTGCTGGATGAGATATACTGAAAACTGCAATGAACAATCCTCATTTGAATCCCCAGGAGAACTATAGATGCCAGAAACAAAGGGAAAGCTACATTTCAACTGATTTATAGGTTATATTTCTCAACACATTACAGACATAATTTGCAGTCCTGATGCATAATGACATTAAAAAAAAAACCCACCGTAAACAGAATGTTTGCTTCTTGCACTAGCCAATAAAGAAGATGGAGCTACAATTTACTTTTACCTGTGATTTATTTATAGAACTTCATATTAACACAAACATCCTAAAAACCTTTAGGTAGATTTCGGTGTAAATAATCTCAGCATATACACATTACACGAATATTCCTTTCAAATGAGTGGATGCTTTTGACAGAAATCACAATTACTTTCTTCTGAAAATGTCTATGGAGATTCTCGGTCATCCAGGTCATAGTTGTCTCAAAGGTGCTTTTTCAAAAGGCATCTGGACTGTTTTTTTTCTTGAGGAGTAAGAAGCAGAAAACATAATTTAACTTCTCATACAAGAAGCGTCGTCAGTTGTGACTGGGCGATAGGAGGATGGAAGGGTTACTTCTGAGAGGATTGGAGGGGTGGCGCAATGGAAGGATTATATTTCTTTGCAGTCATCTGGTCATTAGCACTCTCTCTCAGAGTTGTTGAGGCCACTTGGGGGTTTATCTGCTAACTCTCTGTCTCATAACTCTTATATCTTCAGCTTCTGCCCATCTTACAAAATGAGACCTCATATTAACAGCTGCACCAAGGAACTTTTGGTCAGTGGCAGACATTACACTGGCTGCTGCTAAAAGCAGCAGCCCTTCGTCTTTTCTGCTTTTCTTTCTCCCCAGGAAATATTTAATAATTCAAAAATTGACACAACTTTGCGAATCAATGCTGTGAATTTCTGGTCCTGTTTTGTTTCACTGACTGCCACTTTAGGCAACCAATACACAGCACAGCAATGTAATGGCACAGTGTTTATCAAGCAAAAAACAAAAGGAAGATACTGTTTTCAGCAATAACCATTTACACATCTCGTATAATACTCAAGTTGAAGTATTCAGTAGGTGAAATACTGAAAGCACTGTAGCTTACTTTTGCTGTCTCAGTAGTTGATTAAATGCCAGAGATACAATCAAAGCTGGCCTCAGGCAAATGATGTAAAAGGGTAATATATTGGAAAACGGGATTGTGCACTCTAGTCTGACTGCCCTTCAAATTCAAGTTAAGTTAGACCCTCGGGTAAGGAAAAACATGTCCAATACCAGAGTAGAAGTAAGTTTCACTTTATGGTCCCATAATCTGTGAAGTACACTATCTTGTCATTTGCCTTAGATGGCAAAATACCTTGGAGCTACAATAAACATAGTCAATTGCTATCATCTGCCTTGTTCTTATTAACCCTCTATCTGAGGTAGATGATAGCAATTGCTCAACTTCATGTTATTTTCTACCACAAACCATTCAATATATTCAATATTTATGTTGACTCAGTTTCTCTTGCTCAGGAAGTCAAATTCAACTTCCATATTTTTAAAATTTGTTCCCAATGCCTTCAGCTGATAACCTCTTTTCCTCTACTATCCTTCAAATCCCTTTTTTTTAAATGAAGGCATTATTAAACCAGCAGGCCAATGGTAATGGAGATGAATGATTAAGATTTATTCAAACCTTTTCGCTGTACATTTTGGAGAATTGGGAACAATCTAATTTCTTTCTTTCCGTTTACATTTTACACCAAAATTAGCAAAAATAAACATTGTCTCATAAATATTGCAGCTATATCTGTATATACTATGCATATATCCACTAGTTAGTAGTATGTAGGTAACTCTTTTAATTACAGATCCTAGATTGCACAAAAAACCAGAGCATGCTTTAAGTAAAACTGAGTGTTGGTTATGTTTGTCGCGTACTGGACAAAATGTGCAAATAATTGGCAATATAATTATTATTAGCAGGGAATGCTGCACAGGATGCAGACATAGCTAAGTTTGGCAACCTTTGTATATATTTAAAAAAACAATATGTGAAATCCTCTTATTAATCAAAGTCATGATGGAAAGCCGAATTCAATATCTATGGACACATCTGGTGACAACCATGGCATATAGAAGACTAAGACTTGGAATCTAAGAAAAGTAAATGATGGACAGTCCTCTAGAAAATGGCGCACTGAGCGGTGGGACAATTTTTTCTCCTGCTGACAAACAGCTGATTTTGCTGCTAAAGCCAGTTCTTTGGCAATGTACTCCCCAGATTTGAATAGGAGTTACTAGGAATGACCTATGATGACTCTTGGATGACCATGCACTTGCCTGGGAAGAGAAATCTAGACAATTGGAATTCTTAGTAAGAGTGGCCAGAGGACTGGATCTCCATCTTTTCCTATCACTGTTTTTTTTTCCCATCGTGCTTCAGTTTTAACATCATGTTTTGAATTTTTCTTTTGTATTTGACTTAATCTTTAATTGCTAATTGTCTGGTTCAATGCTGACTTATCTTGTAGCTGTTCGCTGGTTTATAAATATGAATTTTTCTCTTTTTACTCTTTTATTTTGGTGTTATGAAATACTTTCACTTTTGCAACATGGAAGGTGATGGTTGAAGATTTTTCCTCTTGGTAGTGAAAGTGATCTGATTTGAATGACATTTACACCAGATTTCTATTGCAAGGATTTTGTATTTCACTAGTTTTTAAAAGAACTTTGCTGTTTTATTTTACTTTTGTATGTATCTCTGATCTTCTCCCTCCCTCTTTCTCTCTCTCTCCCCCCCCCCCACTCTTAACTAACTTTATTCACTTTCTATTGTGGGAAATATCTCAATTTTTCCTGTGGTCATTTTGTTATAGAATATCTACTTCATTTGTCCTTGAGAAGAATTACCAATGTTTTGTTGTGCAAGTCCAGCCATAAAAGAGATTTAGACTATATTCAAAATGAAAAAAATAATAAAATAAGGTTTTGAATATTATACATCATATACTCTTTACAATGTCCACAAAAACAGATACAAAAACTGTGAGAGCTAGATCAAGTTAATGTCAAAGACAGTGGTGCCAAACCCGCGTTGTCACGTTGTCATCATGTGACATATCGTGACTTTTTCCCCCTTTGCTGGGTGTGGACAGCATGTGACACATCTGGCCTGCGGGCCACAAGTTTGACACCCCTGATCAAAGCCTTCTTGGAAGCCTTTGGAAAAAAAATGTTTTCCAATTTGCACTCTCTGAATGAAAATTTAGATAAAAGGGTTAATAGATTAACACCAGTTATAAATCAACTTAAGAATGGCACTCAAATACAGGTAACAGCAATTAAATCAAACTTGCAATTGAGTGGATTGGAAGTTAATTTGTTGTTGGTATCGTAGACTAGAAGAAGTTTTGTTTAAGATTTGCAGGCTCATTGGAGAAGGCTGAAAGGGGCATGAATTCAAAAGACTTAGAGATTACAGATTGGATCAGTGATGAACTGCACTTTTTAAAGAAAATTCATGGGGATTATGGAATAGTCTTATTATATTCAACCAGAAGACAACTGTCAAAAGATGCTGTGTTTCAATTTACAGGAAGACATTTTGAACAACAAATGCTGTGGAGATATTTGTAACAGAGATCTATGACTTTGGGGAATGAAATGCAATTGTATGGAAAGATCTCAGTCATAACTTTAAAGGAAAGTTTTATTATTAGGAATCAATTGAGGATATTTGATCTTGGACGGATCACAAATAATGACTGCATTGGGTTATGGTAGATTAGAAGCTGTTGTGGACTTTCTGCGAGTTAAATGCAATAATACATTGTTAACAGAGGGCTTGAAGTTTAGTTTTGCTGTTAGGTTTACCTGTTAACTTCTTTTTAATAGTAGATAGATGGTAGGTCAAATTGGTTGAGTAAACAGAGATGTAAAAGTTCATAAATTGTAGACCTATTTCACAAGGGGAGGGAAACATTACTATTGTTGAAATATTTTTAAGAGTATTCAAATAGAGGGGACAAACTAGAGGCAAACTTTACTTCTTCTTTTTATGCACTTTTTTCTTCCCCTGTTTAGTTTTGCTTTGTTCTTCTTTCATTTGGAGTTTGTATTTTATCTTTGGAAATAAAATTAAAAATACATAGGAAATATTGTGAATTAATAAAGGCAATGAAGGAAAAATGTTATGTGATCTGTCTGCACAACTAGGGGAAAGGGGAATGATATAATAGATATGAATGAAGGTGGTCTGATCTTGTGGAGCATGCAGGGAAGTGAATGCAGAGGTTGAATTATGTATGAAGGAGCTAAAAGATATAGATTTCATAAAATATGAACTGCTATCATCTAAATTGTTGTGCTGAATACAAAAATATGAATTGATAGGTTGGCAGTAATTGCATGTTATACTCCAATACACTGTAATCATGGAAGTATCAGATGAGTTTGAAAAAAACAATTTGCAACATACTGAATGGATGCAAACCGGAATGGTAAAAAAAATATTCTGCTAGATGACATGAATAGATAAATAAGATGAGGGATTACAGTATAAGTGATAGAACCTTATAGGGTAGTCCTCATTTAGCCACCACAATTGGCACTAGTAATGTAGTGCCTAAGTACCGCAACCGCTAAGCAGAAAATAACATGGCTGGACAGGCTTACAACCTGTTTTTTCCAGAATGATAAGTGAAATGTTTTTGCTAAGCAAAAATCATGTGACTGTGACTTAAGATTTTATTTCTGCCTTCTCTATTAACTCTGCTTTTCAGAAGCCACTTGTAAAGCGCCTGAATGGTGATGACATGACTGTGGGAAGTATTGAAGGATTGATTGCAAACTTTTTTTTTTACAGGATTGTACCTTTAAATGATAGCTAAATGAGGTAATTCATAAATGAAGACTACCAATATCAGCTTGAAGAATGTACAGTGACCATACGTTCATTATAAATGTTTCATATTTTAAAATAAAGATTAAATGATGCAGAGAAAATGTATGGTAGAATGATAGAACTAAAAGTAAGTTTGGCAACTAGGCTAAGAAAGATGTCTTAATCAGAGTGAATTAAATTAAAAATAAGATAACAATTAGTTGAGTTGAAACTGAAACGAAGGAATGCTGGAAAGAGTGTTTTAGAGATTTCAATAGGAATGGCAGTGGCATGTCACATAGTAGACGTGAGAGGGGAGGAGAGGAGAGGAGAGGAGAGGAGAGGAGAGGAGAGAAAAAAAGGGGCAAGTTACTTCAGAATTTAGGTCTTAAACAGCAACTTGGCTAGGATGGAAAGAAACCTGGGAAGAAGCATTTCAAATCATTCAGAGACTGATGAGGGAGACCTTGCCAATGAGGGTAGGAAATTCTTTTTATAGTATGAAAGATTCTGTGTTTACCCCAGAATTCTACTAAAGATAACTTAGAGCATTCTGTGTAATTCTTGCTTCCATGATTTTGTTGGGCTAGCTGTTGCTTGATAATAGAAATGAAAAGAAGTGTGTTAGGGTCCAAGAAGAAACTGAAGTCATTTGTGCTATGCAAATGTTGAAAAATAGTAAGGCTGCAGATGTACATGATGTAGGATGAATGTGTAGCATGTTAGGTGATTTGCCTAAGATTGCTGTGAAGACTACATTTGCACATCTCTACTTGGGAGTTGGTAGAATGCGGCATTGTTTCCTGATACAAAAGAGGGAAATGAGAAGAATCAATGCCAAAACAACAGTGAGATTGCTCTGTTAAACATCCCTGCTTGCCAGAATTCTGATTAAATGTGCATGAACTTTAGAGTGGCTTGAATCTAGGCATGCAAAACAGATTTGCTCTTCAGCAGGTCACTAAGAAATGTATGAATATAGGAAAGGAATGTGTAGGAAACATTGTTGATTTAGAGAAAGTTTAAAGTTAACACACTTGAATACAGAAAGTCAATACACTTAAACACAGAAATGAAAGTTGGCTGCTGAATGTAAGAAAGATATACATTAGAAATAAATCTTACATGAGAACAAATACTTAGGAAATGGTTCGACATTGAATAGAAAGTAAGACAGGGATGTAGGTGTCCGTGTGTATATTTAATAGGTATAAGGGATGTTTAGGGTTATGATGAAGTGTGTTGATGGGTGAATTTATGCATATTTTCTTTGCAGATATTTTGTGACTGACAGCCTCTGAACTATCTGCAGTGAATATTAGATTGTATAATGTATCAAGGAATGTTGTTGTTAGTTGCGAAGTCGTGTCTGACCCATTGCGACCCCATGGACAACGTTCCTCCAGGCCTTCCTGTCCTCGTATCAAGGAATACAGATCCGAAAATTGATGTATTAAAATGCAAGGTAGTTATGTTTAACAGGGGAAATGAATAATTTGTTAATTATAATAATAATAATGAAAAACTAGGGCAAGCAGATGAATTTGTGTACTTTGGTAGAATGTTTAATAAAGATGGGAAAATGGATGGAGAAATGTTAAGTTGCACAAATGCTGAGAGGATAGTGGATGGTATGTGGACTGTGGTAAAGAACAAACACTGGATAAAAGCAAAAATGACTGTATATAAGACCATACTTCTGTCCACATTGCTATTTGAAACTAATAGCTGGGTATGTCAAGTAAGACATAAGAGGAAACTGAATGCAATAGGAATAGGGCATTCAGGGGCATCCACAGGGATGGTGAAGGGTGGATTTTTTTTTTTAATTTGAAAGACATATAACTTGACCCAACCTTTTTCCAAGCAAACAAAGAAATATTTTTTTTTTCTGCATTTAATATAATTTAAAAGGTTTTACTTGGAATTGCATTTTTATCAGACATACGACAAAACACAAACTTATTGTGTTTTTATTGTTCCCATTTTTTCTACATCAGGTATGGAGTGTACGTGCAATTTTTAAAATAGGAAAAAATTACTAAGGTTAAGCATCAAACTCAAGAAAATGCCAAGATTATAGTAAAAATGGTACCAAGGCTCACATCTTGGTTGAAAAAGGTTAAGTAAAAGAAAGCAATAAACCAACAATTCAGCTGAGACAATGGCATTATTTGTTTTCTGATGGCTCATGACAATAATCAAGATCCATCATCACTTCCATTCTGTTTATGGTTTGAATAACAGGTTAGTATTTAAGTAACATTTATGGAAAATTGGATTCTGAGCCAGAAGGAAATCATCTGATTGCACACTATTCTTGTGATACCATGACTCGGAAAGAAAGAGGCAAGAGGTACAAAAAGTGTGAAACCTCTAGCTTGAGTTTACATACAATGGAATATGTAGGCAACACTCACACTTTATAAATGAGTCAATAACTTTTGAAGAGTCAGGATCCCATTTATAATTATCTGCCAATACTGAAGGTGAAATAGCACATTTTATATCAATAATCTTTTATGCAAATTTAACTGAACAAGTATTTTGTGATCTGACTTTTCTTGGGACAAGACCTCAACACTTATAAAATCACAAATAACAAACTATTTCCCTAACCTTCAAATTCTTATTTGAGTCAGTAAAGCCACTCCAAAATAATCAGCCTGATTTTAATAACCCAGAAGACTTAAATTGCTGTATCTTGAACATTTGCTTTCAGCACACTATATGGGACTTTAATATACAATGGTATTTAAAAATTTGTAAACCCTTTTGAATCTTCAGTATTTTGCAGAAATATAATCTAAAATGTGATCTATTCTCCTTAAGTTTAAAACTAGATAGTGAATCCAATTAAAAAATGAGTCAAAAGCATTATATGTGCTCATTTATTTATTGAGGTAAATAATCCAAAGCTGCATATTTGTGTGTAGCAAAAGGATGCGAACCACAGGGATTATCAATTCATTTGAATGGAAAGCAAGGGTTATCCATCAATGGGATGAAAATCAAGGAGGAGTATGCGTTCTTTAAAGAACAGAATTCTGGCTATTCACTATCAAAGTGTAATCTTCCCAACACAGATATGTGGAAGTGTGTCATGAGCTCAAAAAACAAAGGAGATTACTGAAGACCTCCAATAAACAGTTGTTAGCGTTCACCTGAAAAAAAGTTACGAAATTATTTTCAAAGAGTTTGGACTCTAGCAGTCCAATGTCAGGGAGATGTCTACAAATGGAGACAATCTGACACCACTGGTATCCCCCCTAGGAGTGGACGACCAATCAACATCACACCCAGGGTAACAGCTAAGAAACTAAAGACCTCTCTTGCATGGGGGAATGTCACTGTTTATGAAACCACCATCTAAAGTACACTGAACAACAATGGTGTACATGGCAGTTGCAACTGCAAGGAGAAAGCTACAACTTTCCAAAAAGAACACTGCTGCCCATACAGCCTGCAAAAGTCCACATGGATAAGCCAGAAGCTATTAGAACAATGACAGGTGAGACCAAAATAGAATATTCTGCCTTCAGTGAAAATTATTGCATGTGATGAAAGGCAAAGACATTGCCTTCCAGTATAAGAACCTTAACCCATCTGTGAAACATGGCAGTGGCAGTATTATGGTTTCGGCCTGCTTTACTGCCTCTGGACCAGGACAGTTTGCCATCATTGACGGAACCAATGAATTCTGAATTGTACCAGCAAATTCTGTAGGAAAATGTCAAGGTACTGTCTATGAACTGGAGATCAAGAGAAAGAGGGTCATGCAGCAAGACAACGACCCAAAATACACAAGTCTTACAACCAAATAATAGTTAAAACAGAAGAAAGTTTATCTTTTGAAATGGCCAAGTCAAAATCCTGACTTTGATCTTATACAAATGTTGTGGAAGGGCTTGAACAGGGAGTTTGTGAGTGGAAATCCACCAACATTCCTGAGCTGAAGTTGATCTATTAGGAATGGACTAAAATTCTTCCAAATCAATGTGCAGAATTGATCATCAGTTATTGGAAATATTTAGTTGTAGTTATTGCTGCCCTTGTTACTGAAGAGCAAAGGTTCAAATACTTTTGCTTACACACAAATATGTAGCTTTGTATCATTTTCCTCAATAAATATATGAACAAACATATTCTCGAGTTGTGACTGCAATTGGGATCAGGGTTGCTGTCAATATCCACAGTAGTTGTAAAGCATGGTATCACATGACCACATTGCTTAGACACAGATGTTGTCCTAAGCCCAAGACAGGTGTGTTGTTAAGCAGAAAGCAGAGAAGTTTTTATTTATCTCTTCTTTAACAGATAGGCCTATTACTTCAAATTCTTTTTTAAAAAAGAAACTTAATTTTTTCAGTATACTATTCTTATTACTTAACTAGCTTATTGAAAACATTTCTGTAACATATGGATCCACAGCCCAATTCTCTCAATCCCAACCAATTAAGCTTTTCACTGAAATGTACAGAACGTGCACAGGTAAAAGATCTTGAGGACAGGTACTACAGCTTCTCTGAAAAATGTAGTGTGCTTCATATGAAGCATATAACATTGTGCTGCGCCATATGGTACTTCTGATTTGTGAAAAGGCAGCCTATTTTAATTTCCAGCACACTAAGTCCTTTAATCTGAGCAAACCCAAATATCCAGATACAATACAAATGTAATAAACAGAAGTATAAAAAAAGCCAAGAAGGAGAAAATATACCTAGAGACAGCCTCCCAGATGATTATATCAAATTCTTCTAATTTAGATCTACAGAGAAATATCAGGGCAACTGTAGCTTCCGAGTCAACATCTTTGTCAGACCCATAGGCAAGTCTCTGAAATCGTGCAATGCACACTCAGATGGCAAGCGAGTCACTTACCATCTAAGTGCAATCTTGATTGGTGTGGTAAGGCAGGACGTGAACAGGTCAGCTGGTAAGTCAGGGATCATTGGTAGCAACTCTGTAGCTTCACATGCTGCTAGTTGAATGCAATTTTTCATTGAAGGAGGCAAGGGCATCTGAGCAAGTGGATGGTTGGGGTTAATTGCAGCCACCTTCACAGGAGATAGAAAAGCCAGCAGTTAAATCTCCTAATGATAAGCTAGCAATACCTAAAAAATAATAATAAAATATATAATTTACAAGATGTCAATGATTTGAAGAATCTATTCCTCAACCATGTTGATACACACTCATACTTACAAATCAATTGTTCAACATTATGTGTAACTACTCATCCAGAATGTCCTGAGGTTCTTTTATTATTATCCATCTTTGGTCAGTTTTGTCTTAAATCTCAATGTAATCTTTCAATATTGTATTATCACTATACATAAATTATTTCCTGAACGTTATTAGGAAAAATATATATAAGAGTTTAGCAAACAACAGTATTGGAATCCAACAGTTCAGCATCTATATCTGATCAATAGCATTTCTCTTTAAAATAAGTTACTCATTTTTGTCAGGATTTCTAATTTTGAAATTCTGACTGCAAGCAAAAGCATTTGCTATACCTCACAGAGATTTGA
>JANHJO010006074.1:57151-68096 GCA_032468235.1 Pseudoxyrhopus heterurus | reverse complement strand
AAGAGCAGTCAGGGTTGATCTCCTCTAGGACTGACCGGTTTGTTCGCCTTGCAGTCCAAGGGACTTGCAAGAGTCTTCTCCAGCACCATAGTTCAAAAGCCTCAATTGACGCTCGGCCTTCCTTATGGTCCAACTTTCACAGCCATACATTGCAACTGGGAAAATTATAGCCTTGACCACTATCAAGCTACCTCAGTTTAGAAAAAGGCATAGTTGTGCACCAGATAAACCTGCTAAATTCATTACTATAAGAAATGAAGCAGCTATTATGGAAATGAAAGAGCAGAAAGGAATAAAAGAGTTAACCAGTCACTAATTAAACTAGTATATAATAGATCTCTTGCTAACCAAATAAAGAAGAGGCATTAACAGCAAAAATTCATTTGTTGCTCCAAAATAAAAATAAGCTCCAGCCTCATTCCTTAGAGGACCTCAAAAATTTAGGTATAATTGAACATGACTGCTTTTCATCAAAAGAAAATGTATAAACAATATTACCCTTCATTTTTTCTTCTTTGAAGGTGCATCTCAAGCAACAGAACATCATTTGTTCTACAGAAATCTCTCTCTTCTCCATCAGACACAATCTTTTTGTCTACTTTTTATATTATCTATGATTTTACTGAAAATTATATTGATGTATATAAAAAAGGACACATATTTGTAATGTACACTACTTTTATGTGAATGTTGCCAGGCAACTAGTGGCCCATACTAATTTTCATGATGGACAAGTCTTTGAATTTAGAGGAAAAATAATAGCTTAAGCAAACAGATGGGATTGTACAACTAGAAGGAATCTGAACAAAGCAGGTTGATTATCAATACTGACTATCAGGCATCCTATGTTTTTCCCCTAACAGTCATTGCTAAATTGTAAAAAAAATAACATACCAAGATAGCACTATTTCTTTGAGAACTACAGTAGAATGTAAACACTATGACCTATATAAGCCAAATGTTCCTTACATTATTTTTCATATATTATCTAATGCACCAACATAGGAACTTGTCCTTGACCATAATTGACTTTGCAAAAGGTAGCTTTGTAAGGAAACTGACATCTTCACATTTCAAAAGCAAACAAAATGTCTGAAGAAATATAATCCAATCGTGGAAATAGCCCTTTATTTCCAAAGCTTTGCCTGTACTGTAATTAGTCTGAGTTCTGTATTGATTTAGGCATGTGCAGTAATTTCTACTAAAGTCAGTTTATTAAACCAATTTGATTCCCCCCCTTAAAAGAATTAACTTCACACATTTGAAATATGAGCTTGTGTGGAAGAAATCCACAAGTTTCTAATTATGTGGAAAAAAACCAGCTCTCATTTACTTTTCTTTATTTTATCCACCTGATAACAGATTTTGATCAATTCTTTCCATTTTTGTAAGGCTTGAAACCACTGTATTTTTTAAGCCATGATTACAGGATCTCACTAGCTGGATTTTTTGGAGAAATGTATACAGTACAATGCACCGTCCTTCCTCCTACATTTTCTTCTACTACCCAGTGTGCCTTCTTTCCCAAAACATTAGTGCTAAAAGATTTTCCTCCCTGTCAACTCCCATTGGCAGAAAAACTTCTGTTCAGAATATTTATACAATCTTTTTATGTCTCCTTGTCTGATTATCTATATTTAGCTTAGATATTTGTGAAATAATCCAGATAAAATGTTTTGAACATTAAACCCATTCTATAAAACATTATCATTTTCGGCAATGTATTCTCTCCTGTTTTACTACATGGAACTTAAAATGGCAAACCAGCAGGCAGCTACTGTAAGTAGTCCCTACAGCCAACCACATTCCATTCTGCATCATATGTCCCTGGGTCAAATCCTGTGCTTTCCCAACTACTCTTAAAAAGAGCCATAATTACTATTTTCTATTGTTCCCAGCAGCAGCAAAGATCGTGACATCAGATAATATTTGCATCTCATTTTTCCACATTGCTAGAAACCCTTCCTGATGGGGAGATAATTCTATGTAAGTATACTAGATCCTGCCATCAAAGCTGTCACTCATTTCTCTACATGCACTACATGGAAGCTGGTGTTTAATTACTCTTCTGGTAAACCAGATGTCTAATTTACATGCATAGTGTTGCTTATTAAAATTCTGCAAGTGCACACAGATGTGATCAATACAAAAGCATATTAAACTGTCTCTTAACCATTCATACATCAAGTGGATTCATTTGCTTTCTTTTGTCCTTGTTAATGTCATAATAATTTCTGTTAAGCAAAGAGTAGCCAAAAAGAAAGACAATGTTATATTGTAAAGAACTGTGGATCCACATTTTTGTGAGCAAGTTTAACAAAGAAATTGATTTCCCAAATGTTTAAACGGCACCACAGTTGACTACAAAGGTTTTATTTTAGGGCAAATTCCTGGGACTAAATTCAGAAAATATTAATATTCCATTGTTAGGATTCATATTGCTGCCTTCCCATAATATTTGACTATTTTTTGTTCTTGATGATTGTCAATAGGATAACAAATTTATACAGTATCTTACTGATTCTTAACACAACAGAAGTCAATAGGGAGTTCATTGAGTTCATCAGGAACACAAGACAACATACAATCCCCACTCCTATTTTTCCTCACAACATTGTGAGGTAAATAAGATGAGACATTGAGCTAGACCATAATCGCTGAGCTTCTGTGGCTGAGGTAGACTAGGACTTGATGTCCTTGCTCTAAGTCTGACATCACAATGTCACTGAACTTTGAAGTTGATAATCACGTATTACATATGTAGCCAATTTCCTCATGGAATAGAATGTGAGGAGCAGAGCAGACTATTCATCTTCAGGCTGAAATTTGTTTTTAGAATCATCTATATTTTAAAAGTCATGCAAAATAACAAGAAGTGTATTCGTTTAGTCTGTTATTTCTTACTCAGAATCTAATTTTTGTTTAAGGAACATTAAAACATTCACTCTTATTTGTAGCTGGGTGAGGTATATTTCTACAATCTCAACAGCTATAGTTTGATTCAGATCTAACATGTCTCAATTTATACAATAGACATGCATATATAATATACCCATGGAGAACCTCCTTCTTTGATGAACTGTCATTTATATGTAGTGCTAAATCTTATCTTTATCAGATACACCAAGTTTTGTGGCAATTCCAGCCTAGAAGTATTGCATTTTAGAATGTGTAATTCATTTCTAGATTTGCCCTATTAACACCACCAGCTGTATTTACTCATTACACTAGACTAGGCCAATTAATTGCAGTTAGAAGAGCTTGTTATGAAAGAGTCTGTAGGAGTAAAAGTGTCTTTATGGGATGTCTGAAGCCTTGAGATGAGTCCCTAAGCTAAACTTACTGTTGATTGGAATAAAAAATAGATAGTCATCATTTTCATATGAAATCAATAATAGGATGGGAAGCAATGAATTATACTAGCTGGGTCTAGTATAATTGGGTGTCACATTGCAAGTTGTCTTGTTTTGAAGGTGTAAAAACCAAAAGACTTTTTGCTGCCATCTGCTGTTAGGAATCCATAGCTCTAAACAACCTGTTTGTTTTCTCTGTTGGTAAAAACATGACTGCAGTGCTTCATTTATGCCTCAGATACATATATAAAAATAAAAAGACTGATATCCAAATATCCATATTAAAGTAGAATCAGTATTCATTTAGTCTGATTCTACTTTAATATGGATATTTGCACGCACACAGAAATCTTCCTACATGTAAATATATGATATTTATCTTTTTGATTTTTGTAATATTTTTAGGATCAGCTTGCTTTGCTGTTTTTAAGACATATATTTGTTTTAAATTAAATATGACATATCTTTGAACAAAAAAACTATACCTACTATCAAGGAGAGCTCTTATGATGTAGCTTTTGAGTAACTAGGTTTTATTCTTACCTTTGTAGTGTGGATGTTTAAAGAGTTTTTCAAATTAGAACAGCAGTAGGCCCTTAATAATCTTAAGGTTCTACCAAGTGTCTTTCACCCCACCCCACCTCTATAAAACTGTTAATGAGGTAATGAAATTTTAAGTCAAATAAAAAAACAGGTATATATATCAGACTGATAGGAGACTACATGATAGAAATACCTTTACCATTCTATCATTTTATTTCAATTACTAACTAAAAGGCTAAAAATGGCAATTAATACTATTGTTATACAATTCCTTCAGCCAACTCAACTAAAAGTATATACAAACTAGTCTTCTTAAACTACATACTACTTTTTCTGCATAAAAGCAAAAGAGATCAGTTTGTAGCATTTTCATTTTAATACATTTTGTTCAATATATTTTGTTTTAAAGTATACTTACAGATAAAAATAAATTGGGGCTGAAAATTTATTAGTCTCTGTTCTGCTGATGTGTTAACTAAATACTATAATATATTGCCATGACATATTTTAACAAAAGTTAATTTCATACAAATCGTATTAATCAAGAACTCACAACTTCAGTACTTTTTTCTACCATATGTCACTTGGCCAACATTTTCAGCTTGATCCCACCAACTTCCCACCTTGATAAAGTTATCAATTTTCCAGATTTAAGAGGAAAGTCAGAGTTATTCAGGCTGGGCCCATTTTTCCTTTCTAGTATTTTTCTCTTTTCTATTAGCTCGTAAAAGGTGAGGAATGTATCAGTGCTTCTCAGAATAGCAATAATCTCTAGATCTTTAAGTTCATAGCT
This sequence comes from Pseudoxyrhopus heterurus, assembly GCA_032468235.1. Taxonomy (NCBI): domain Eukaryota; kingdom Metazoa; phylum Chordata; class Lepidosauria; order Squamata; genus Pseudoxyrhopus; species Pseudoxyrhopus heterurus. The sequence continues at coordinate 63,407 of JANHJO010006074.1, read as the reverse complement.
CTATTGCCTATTCCAGTGTTTCCAACTTCAGCATTCTTAAGATATGTGTAGACTTTGTCTGCCAGATTTCCTCACCAAGCCCCACCTATGCTGGCTAGGGAATTCTGGGAGTCACAGATCTTATTGTTGCTGAAGTTAGGAAATACTAATCCCGTCTGCAGATGGGTTTTCAATTTCAGAAGCAGGAGATAAAACTGAAGAACCAAATATACAAAAATGCTGCATTGATAAGCTGTAGAATAAACTGGGGGCTGCCAGTCTAGGATGGCTTTGACAAAATCTGTCTGACATTCAACCCTTCTCCTCTTCCTTGGTGGTCTAAGCATCTGCTTGAACGATGAGTGCTCAGGGTCTAGGTGTTTAAGAATTGATTCTTTGGTGAAGAGTCTCTTGAATGTTTTGATGCCTTCTGGCAATCAAGGGTTCATTTCAGTGGCTGATCTGGCTGGGTTTCTCTCCCCACCTCCCAGTTTTCAAAAGTTCGGTGACTGGGAGTGTGATTTAAGCAAAGGAGGGAATGAACTGTCTATAGAAATTGGCACACCCCAGGAAGCTTTGAAGTTGCTGACAGTTCGAGGGGGCTGCCAGTCTAGGACACTTTGACTTTTCCTGGATCCATTTCCACTCCCTCACTAGACACCCGATATCGTAGGTAGTCTAGATTGCTCTTGTGAAATTCACACTTGGATAGTTTGGCATATAGCTTCATCACAGGGGAACAGGAAAAGATGAAGGATGCATTGAACACATTTTTACTACCATAGCTTGTTTTTCGATTTCCTTTACAAAAAAACAAAAGCAAGACTATATAGCATTTCTTACCTCACATCCATCACAGGCAACAGGCATGAAAAACGGGGACCTCAGCATCCACAGAAGTGTAATCCTAAGAGAGAGGGTTATTATTAAAGAGTTGGCATTTCATATACATTTATCTAGTATCTCTTTTTCAAGCAGATCCTCCTTGAAAGTGGGAAGGAAAATAATGTTATTTTAAAGAAATAAATTTCTGAGGCAGATTCCTTTTATCATGAATAAAAGAGATAACAGAATAACAGAGTTGGAGGGACCTTGGAAGTCTTCTAGTCCAACTCCCTGTTCAAGCAGGAAACCTACCAGTATAATGTTTCAAACAAATGGTTGTGTCCAATCTCTTCTTAAAAACCTCTACTGTTGGAGCACCCACAACTTCTGGAGGCAAGTTGTTCCACTGATCAATTGTTCTAACTGTCAAGAAATATCTCCTTAGTTATGGTTTGGTTCTCTACTTGATTTGTTTCCATCCACTGTTTCTTGCTCTCCCTTCACATGCTTTGGAGAATAGCTGATGTCTTCTTTGCGGCAGAGCCTTAGATATTCAACAACGTATAATTTGGCAGTTAAACTATTCTTCTCATATTTTTAATCCCTTCTTAGTCACAGGTGTATGGAACACAAATTGGATTTATTGAATGAATGTGCTGTAGGCATCTGAATAGGTAGGTATTCTAAAGGGAGAACCATGGCCCATCAAATATTTTATCTAATATTTTTATAGAACTCGACATGTGTACAATGGGGTTGGCAGCTGTAATCAATTTAAATAAATGATAATCATTCATTTCAGCATAATCCATTTCTGTAGGTGAATAAAATTTCCTCAGGTAAGCAGTAAAGGAGAAGCATGGTGATATGCAACTTGCAAACACAATATATAGAGAGAGACTAAGCAATATTAGAAAAAATCTGATATGACTTGTTCTGGCATATAATACTAGAAGTGCTTACTATGTCAATCTTCCTGATAACCATGACAGTGTCATTCAAATAACCTCATGTTATCCTTTGTACCCCCACAGATGCAGCACAAACAACTATAGCAGAAAAGCCTTTCACTTAATTGCAAATTTATTGGTCTACATGCCAATTTGCATACAACTGTGTAGATGGTGTAAGGACAGAGTATCCTTTGACACTGGATGACTACATAGATACTTCCATGTGGTTTTCTTAGTGACAATAAAACAACCCTACCTTGTTTCCATGGATGGCTATCTATGAAAGATATCTATGAGAAGACTGTTGTTATTTGAGAGATATTGGTGGGGAAAGCATAATAGGCACATTTGTGCTCTAAATTCCCTCTATTTTTCAGTTTCTGAAATATTTGTTTATTCAAGAGCTACATCCGCCCATCTCAACCAGTAACTTTGATTTTACAAAGCATGATGAGACTCTAGCTATGCTCATTTCATGGCTTCAAAACTAGATACAGTATAATGTGCAGTGGATATGTGAAAAGCCCCTAACTTGATCACTTGTTTCATGATAATTATTTATTAAATAAACATCCCATCTTTACAACACAAAGTGATGTATGAGTGATCCCTCTTCCTATTTTCTCCTGATGTGCTACAATCATTTTTTTTTCATTTTTCTCTTCAATTGTGTTACTATACCACCCTTATAAAAATAAAATGGATAGAGAGGTATAATTGACTCAGATCCACCCAATCAGGTTCATGGGGACATAATCCTGGACTTCCCCTAGTTCAGGATCCTGCCCATTGCCCTATAGTAGCTGCAGCATAAATCAAAGCTATCATTTGTCTATCATTTTGAACATACAAACTGAACAGTACATACAGAAGTTGGGTAGATAATGTATATTGCATTAGAATCTATTTCAGCATTCCTTCATTAAGATTAAATCACTATTTTAATCTATATTTCCAGATTCCTCCATATTTATTAAATAATCCATAGGTTGTCATAAAAAGTCGATAATACTGCTGAATTCAACAACTACTAAAAACAGAATTACAAGATGATTCAAAGCTCTAGGCTTGGTGAAGGTATAAGATAGTACACAGGGCCTACAGATGGTCGAAATAATGTGGCCAGTAATAATTCAAAAAGCATAATATGAAACTAAATAGGATTGTGCTACTTTCTTTTAGCTATTCTTGCCCAGCAGCTACATAAATAATTATCTTTTTCTCTGTGTTTGTCTTTGTGTTCAGGCAAAAAAGACGTATTCCTTTCCATTTTTTCCCATGCTCATTTTCCCACAATCACCTGCTTTTTTTAGATTTAGTCACACGTTGGATCACACATTATATTTAGTTTAATAGCCTTTTAAAAACAAAATTGTTATTTTTATAAGCGGGGACAGATTGAAGAAACAATCCTCAACAAATTGTCTGTGATATGGAAATAATAAATATCTCAGCAAGTGTCTGGCTAAATATCTAACTGATTTTGTCTGGGCTCAGAAGCTAAAAAGAATCAAGCCTGGTAAGTATATGGATAGGAGACTACCAGGAAACCTCAAGGCTATACTGATAGAACATAGAAAAATACTCTGGAAGAAGGTAGAAAAAGAAAGTAGAAATCCATTTGCATTTTCCTGCCAAGAAAACATGAAGGTGTTCATGATGTTATAAGTAAATTCAAAATAAGCAATGGAGTCTGAACTATTTAATGTAGAATTAATCCTCTCAGAGTTCCCTCTGGCGCATAATTTAAAGTTTAAGTCTCATGAATTGCATATGACCTTTAATCAAAAATATCAGTCTACCAAGCTATAAAATATTGACTTTAGAAATCCAAAACAAGCTTTTCTGGGCCAATGAACTTATGTTTCATATATACTGATCTAATAATTTCTCATCTAAAGAAAACTTCAAATGTTACCTGCCACAGACTTGAATAAAGATATTTGTTAATTTTTGCTTTATTTTAATTTAATGTTATATTTAAGCCCTAATCTAAATTTTGAGAAGTAACTTGTTCTATAATATGAGCCCAACCAAGGAGAAAACAAAATTAACTGTTTTTTGAAGACTGTTCACGTACTCTTTCCAGTCCTTCGGGAGTGGGGTGGCATATAAATATCAACAATAAATAAATAAATAAATAAAATGTTTATACCCTCAGTAAAGCTAGATCTAGGAAGGAAGAAAATATTAATTGATGACTTCGATGGCATTTTGCCCAAGAACATTTATCCATGTCTATTGGACCATATATATTGGAACATTTATTCATGTCTATTGTAACTTAGTTACAAAAATACCATTACTGCTTAATGGTATTGCCTGAACACATTGGCTTCCACAATCTTGTTTGTACAAGATTAAATTAAATCTGAATAAAAATGAAGGTGGCCTATGATGTCAGATTAAGTAGAAAGGATAACTTTCTTCCCTGTTCTGACATATTCCAATTTGTTTCAGAATGAATGAACAAATGTTTAATACTTACATCTCCTGAATCTGGGTGCACTGTTAGAATATCGTCACATACATGAAGAATGACCTTATTTGCGCAGAGACAGATGATTCACCAAACAGAAAACTGTTGGTGATATTAGAATCTAACAGTCCTATATGAACATCTTTTAGAGTCAGTGGATAAACCTCAATACTATCTACATTGCCTGAGGATCAAGTGAGATATGACAACATCTTTATAATTCAATGTCTTTTATAAGTAACTTTTAATGGGAGTGGAACACATGATTAGAATCCTGTCATGGGATAAGCGGAGTTACACCCTTGCTTATGATCACAGTTTGGTGAGATGATGATGATATGGTAATGATGATGATGATGATATTTTCTTGTTCTTCTTCTCCTTCTTCAGCTCCTTCTTCTCCTTCTCTTTCTTTTTAAATTATGAAAATATTGCTTGATTCAGAATGCAAATTGAGACTTGGGGATAAATAGTCATTGATTTTAAGTAGTCCAACAATAGCACGCTGAAGCTTCCATCATGACTCATTATAAACATATTTCCAAGTCACATAAGTAAGATATAAAAAATATTGTGAAGAGCTGGTAATAAGCTTATATTTGCCTGAAACATTTCTCTCTTATAACATTTAATAGAAGTTTACTCTGACATAAAAGAAAAAAAACAAAAGTGTTATGCTCCTTCATATTATAGATTTTTTTAAAGTTTTATAGATCTTACTGCTTAAATGTGGGCCAAACAATTACTTTTTAAAAAAAAGATGGGACAAGGGTTGTCAAAGGCTTTCTGTGCAGTCTGCCTATTTCTTTGGCACTATGCTTCGGCCAGCTAACATGACCCAAAGCCTCATTGCTGCCACTACTATCTAGAGATGACCAAACCTCACCAACGTGCCCCTCTTATCTTGGTGTCCCACTAAAACCAGTGAAAAGGACATCCTTCCAAGAAGGAAACAATTTGGTCATCAATTATTCCACTTGTCATAAAAACTGGGTGATCAGAGAATGAAAAGCTACATTATTTCAAATCAGTAAGTATTATATCATGACTATGATTGACCTTCCAGAAATGCAAGGGAGTAAGAACTTTTAAAATATAGTTTGTGAACCTTTTATTTGAAAAGAATTTCTCCTGCATCAACTCTTACAACTCTTTGTTGAAAGCTTCTGTTCTGTCCTTTCCTCAAAACTGATATATTTATCTTTCAACAAATTTAGAGGGAATATATCTGAAGAATCACCTACCCTGATATGAATTTACATGGGCACCAAATCAGTACAGTAGACCTTCTCAAAGATGTCTTCATTTCTGAAAATATGTTTATCAGGAAGATGAAAAAAAGCTATTCCTTGGATTGTTCCTGTGTTTTGAAGTGCATTTCCTCAGGAGCTGAACTCAGTTCCCATTTGTCTGCTTTTAGGAAAAGGATAAATACCTTCCTCTTTCATCAGGCCTTTTTACTTTGAGCTAGCTGACACTGAGTTTAAACTGTGTATGTGTATTTAAGTGTTTTCCTTTAAAAAAAAAAATATTCACCATCTTGAGGGTTCTATAGGCAGAAAGTTAAGTAGAAGAAAGAAAAAGAAACAGCATTCCCAACCTGACATTTGAATTATAGTATTGTATTTCAAACCAACTAAATTTTCAATTTTTTCTGTTAATTATTTATTTGGTTTTATTTATTTATATTGGTCACCCAGTTCCAATGGACTGAATTATTTAACAATGATACAGTCTATGCAGACATATAATTATATACCATATATACTCAAGTATAAGCCGAGTTTTTCAGCACCCAAAATGTGCTGCAAAAGTCACCCTTGCCTTATACTCAAGTCATGGGTCCTTCCAGATTAGAACCCTTTGTCTTTTGTGTGACCCCCTTCTGGCCAATTCCTGTTCTTGCTGCCCCCGCCAACCTGACAGAAAGCTTGTGTCCCTGCGGATGGTGGATGAATGGTAGCGGCTTATATTCGGATTGGCATACACACACACACACACACACACACACACAGAATAT
>JANHJO010006072.1:50780-62562 GCA_032468235.1 Pseudoxyrhopus heterurus | reverse complement strand
GGGGGTGTCCTCTTTGGCACCAATTTTGGGGGTGAAAGAAGCCCCAACGTCGTTCGTGACCCCCACAAGGAACCTCTACGGAGTGTAAAGAACGTGTATGTAAAGTTTGGTTGTGATTGGTGCAGGGGTGGAGGAGCCTATTGGGGACATACCCACAAACATACACACACATGCTCTGTTTTATAGATATAGATTAATATATGTTATTTTTCTCCCTCTTCTGGTGCTTTGGCAACTATTGGTAAGAAACTTTGCATCCATGCACCTGTCTAAGGCTGAAATTTACAACAGGTCCTAAATCCACACAGAACTAAGCTAAGTTTTTTTTTAAGCAGCTATTGTATGATACAACCTTAGCATTCTGTTCATTGTATTGTTCGCCAAATGGGAAAAAAGACATTAAAAAAAGCTTTTATGGAAGACAGGATATTTATTGGCACGGCCCCTTTTTTTCTTTGCTATAAGTATTGTATACTCTAACAACTTTGTAATAGGCAGGCAATGCACAGGTAAAGATTTTTTGTGTGTGCCAATTCTGGGAAATATTGTATGTTGAAAACAAATATTTACCTGCCAGATGATTATTACAAGAAACTTGCAGAAGAAAATCTGTCAAATTCCATTAATTTAATTAATAAATTTTAATCAGATTTAATTACTTAATTACCATAATTAATTCTAAGGAAAGCCAGTCACACTCTGTCAGTCCAACACACCTCACAGTGGTTGTAGGGAAAATAGGAGGAAGGAGTATTAGGTATGTTCGCCGTCTCGAATTATTTATAGAAATAATAAAAGCTGTGTCTTTATTATCTATTTAGCAAGAGCTGCTACAGGAGAAAAGGGAAACACATAACTTAAATGTTCTGTAAATGAATTTCCGGAATTTATTTCATTTCACCAACCTAGTAAGAAGCAACTGCTAAATGTTATTCCTAATTTCTAACAATTTATACAAATTATACTTTACTAAGGTTGCACTTCTGTGGTTTTCTGAGCAGGTAACATAGCCTGTATGATTTTTTTAATTTTTCCATCCTGAAAGCTCAAATAAGCTCCAACTTTGAAGGAAATCCAACATTAGTACCTTTTTCTATTTTTTGGAAAAACCCTTAAGTGATTCTGCTATCATTTGAAGGGGGGAAATGTATTAGAGTGAATTTATAATATGCATCTAGACTAGCATCTAATCTGTTGTAACCCTTCAGGTGATACATGATCTCCTTCCTATAGCTTCAACAGGATATTCATTTAAATTAAAATCCAAAAAAAATAAAATAACCAAGAGCCGCAAAACATTACTTCATTTCTTTCAGTACTCAGAACTGAAGTCAGATGGTCATCTTCCATGGATATATTTAGAAACAAACTATTGGATTCGAAGTGGGTTTATGTAAAAGATAGACTGATGACAGTCAACCTCTTTGGAATAATATATGCATTTGAAATATCAAGAATCCCAGGGGCACTTTCACAATAGAGGTACTATGAATGACATTCACACTTACTCATATATTAGAATGATACCTGCCACATTCCATACTAAGTACACTTAATTATCTTTTAATTCTAGACGGATGAATATGCATCAAGACGAAGTACTGGATAGCAGAAATCAAAGATTATGAAAATGAGAAGCTTTCTTGGAAATAAACATGAAGATGGGCTTTATGCATTATGCATCTTACTATTAAAAATACTAATCAAAGGAGTAAGTGGTCAAGGGGACAAGAAGTCTGGCAGGAAACAAGAGGAATATTCACAGGCATATTCCTATCCAATTGCCATGTGGCTCCAAGGTGAGATGGGCAGCAAACCTAATAAATGAATGTTGAGAATACATAGTATATAATAAAATTGGTCTAACACCACAGGTTGCAGCAGATTTAGGGATATTCAACCCTGTAGGTATCAACAATATTTATTGAGGCCATAAATGTACTCTTGGCATAAAAGGCAATGATGCAAATAAAATCTTAAAGAGATTAATAGGAACTTTGCATGCGTTGAAATAGCCCAAATTATTTGAATCATATGATTGGATTGCATAAGGTATTATATCAAGGATTTTCATCTTCACAATTGGATTGTGGGTCAAATTCTGACCGATTCAGGAAATAAACAGATTACAAAGAAGCAAATACCAACTTCTATTCTTGAATTTTTCACTATCATTATGTAAATCTAGTAATAAAGGTCCAGTACACAAATATGAAATAAAACAGCCAGATTCAATTTTATTATTAGATATAATTGGAAATATTTAAAGCACATATAAAATTCAAGTTCTTCTTTTTCTCCCTTTGTTGTCTGCATTCTTTATCCAACCATAGATCTTTTTCTTCCTCTTAATCGTACTTCATCCAGCTTTTTTATCACTGGAATTGATTTTTTAGATGCAGCTGAGTATTTCTTCAACAGTGCTTCAAACAGAGCTTCTGTGTTTGGATGGGTACTCAAAAAGGCTTTCTCTAAGACATATAAATCAACACCCTTATCTTCAGGAAGGCCAGAAATAAAACTTAGTCCAAAATCTATTAATGTCAACTCCAGCTTCTCTGCTGGTGGTCGCAAAAGCATGTTAGAAGTTGTGAGATCGCCATGTATGAGGTCTTCATCATGCATTCGTGCCAATATCTCCCCTATCTTTTCAGCTAGTGGAATAAGATTGCTGATACCTTCACCAGATTGCTGCTGGGAGATTATATAGTCCCGAATGGTAGTTGATCCTACAATGTCTTCAAGATATATACAATTGACAACATAGTCCACAAAGTACACAACAGGTGCAGAAATTCCTAAAAAGAAGACAATAAAAACCATTAGTTTGTGATGGAATATATCATACCATCTTAGGAGATAGACTAATGTTCTGAAGAAAGCCTTTTTCGGTGCTCATCTTTCTCCAGACAAACCTGTTACCATTCTACCCTTTCCCTTATCACAAGCATGTACTATTGTATGCCATAATTTATCTTGCTTTTGAGCTTTAAAACAGTCAAGCAATCAACACATTGCCATGCTATTTGTAACTGGCTATTATGAGAAGCTACAGAATCTAGAATGTAAGGGAGAAGTTGGGAATGCTCATGTACTGACACAATATGACTGAGAAATGTTTTTAAAAGTCTGGAGCAGAAAAAATACTGATTTTAAAACTGGCATGTTTTATTCAATAAAACTTGCATCTTGTCTTCAAGTCACTTATATAACACTCTGCCCGCCATTTTTCTCTAATGCTCTTAAAGAGGGATATCAGCTGAGATGAAGAGCTGGCTCCAAATCACCCAATGAGCTTCCATGGCCACTGCCCAAAGCACAATTCCATCTTCCAGCAGTCTGATATCCAATTTAGTTTAGCAAGTTTCACTGCAAAGATGTAAAACATGAGCTGTACTTGATCAGGAATATACTCAACATAGCGCTGGCTCCTACCATTAATACTTCCCATACCATGGCAATGTCTATGAAAAATTGATGACAGCAAATGGAATCAATACATTAAAATTGAAAGAAAAAGGATTTTTGTAATACTGACAAAAGATCTTCTCCAAATATAACACATTCAAACGTGTTTAACATATCCCTTACATTTCTTTTTAAAAAAATTCAATCTGCTTCCTTAGCCACTTCAGACAGTCCCTCTAATAAAGGGAAATAAAAAAAAACTTTGAATCAAGTTCTTGTAAAAATTGATCAATATTCAAAGGATAACGAAGCATAAATGTAAATTTTTTCATGTTTTTCTTTGTCAAACGGGCGATTTTGATCTCCCCTTTTAGCCTATTTAGAATAGAGTAGAATCACTCTCTTTTAAATACTTACATATTTAAAATGAGAGAGAGGATCTACTCTTCCATTGGCCGCTTTGTGGAGCCCACCCACTTCCTCCCTCATCCAATCTCTGGCTAAGCCCCGCCCCACCTGCCCGTCGACAGCGTAGCAACGAACGGGCCTCCTGCGCTGTTCGCTTGTGGCTGAGCCTCTCATCCATCGTTGGGTGGCGGTAACGTTTCGGGAACCGGAGTTTCATCACGGTCGGCCTGCCTAAGAATTGGCCCCGATAGAGGCGGGCTTCGGCTCCCTGCTGGATCAACTGCAGGCCCTCCATAGGAGGAGGGCATCCTGGTGGATCGGCTTCGCCCGACCCGTCCTTCGAGTTCGATCCTGCCATGATGGCAAAATGGCCAGGCCGCCTTCCCCTTTTAGTACGCATGCGCAATCATCCTAACCTAAGTGGTGTGCGTGCGGTGCGCAAATTCCGCAGCTTAATGAGCAACGTTATTGGAGTAAGCATCAGACCATTAAATGTCAGCAAGGAAACTGAGGAAAATCTGCCATCTTGTGGTCGGCTGTGTGTTTGCAACCCATATTTTGTAAACCGTAATAAAAGTAAATTTTCCTACATTCTTTCTGGAATGATAGGGCTAGAATACCATGAAGAAAATCAAGTAAGAATCTGAATTTGGAACTGCTGCATAACCTGCTTACTTCCCCCTGTATGTTGTTCCATATCGCTCCTTTCCTACAGTCATTCAGATTTCCTTATTGGGAAATTCGGTGGGAGTTCCATCCCAAGTAATCTGCCCTTTCCTGAACCAGGGATTGTTGCATTACCGCTCCTCTAATCCCCTAATTTACTTTTATTTTTACTTTTATTTGATTTCTAACTTAAACAAAATATATTTGGAGATTAACCTATTTTTCTTAAAAAAGGCAATTTGGTGCAGTGGCTAAAAGGTACCAGACTAGAAACTAAGACTGAATTATAGTTCTGCCGTATTCATGAAGCCAATGAGTATTTGGGCCAATCCCACACTATCAACCTTAAGAAGAAGGCAAAGGCAAACTGCTTTTGAAAATGTTGTCAAGAAAACTGCTGGGATTTGTCCAAGCAATCACCTGGAGTCAAGATTGAGTTGAAGACTCCCACACATGCACGTAAAAATTGTGTTTCTTTGTTGCTCCCAATCAACTCCTATGCATTTTAAGAAGTGGGTCCCAAAAAAGGGCTTATCATTCTAGCAAACACTCTTACATGTATTTAAGATTGCTTAGCAACAGAAATTTTGGCCTCAGTTGTGGTTGTAAGTCAAGGACTGCCATGTGATATAAGAATACGTGAAAACAAAGATGCTTCTATAATTCAAGCACAAGAGAACTCTCATACTTGCTTGATTTTTAATGCTACGTTTGCTTTACTGCCATAGCTTATATTAATCCCAGTTATACTGATTAGGAAAGCCCTACATAGTCATAAAGCCAGAGTAGGTAAGTGAGGTCTGCATTCTTCAAGATAACGTTTCATTCTGAGCAGAGTGTTCACTGCAAAGGTTTCCGAGAAATTAATTCAGTGTCTTCTTCCTCTCATGATTTTTATTTATTTGGGCAGATACAAGTGTGGGTAGCTTGATGGTATTGTAAAAAAGAATATCTGCATCTTTGATTTCTAAGGAAAGGAAATTTTGGAACATGTAACTTTTATGTTGAGCTGCATGTTGGATTTTTTAGGATGTGTTTGTACACATTGCTAAATCATGGTTACTTTATTATGGTTTGAATATATTAATTAGTTAACATATTGATCCATAAACCACAAGTTAGCATCCCTACTGAGCAAATTCATGTAACATGCTAAGCAACATCCAAACAAACTACATTATGACTTCAAGAGCTTTTTGTATGAATCTGGCTATAAAGCTATAGAAACCTTATCCCCCTAGCCCTCTTGCCATCTCTAGTGGAGGAACAAAGCAAACAAGATGGCTAATTGTTTAGATTTAAGAATAATCTGTATGGATGGAGCCCCCAAATCCGGTCTGGCAAAGTCCAGATGCCTTCAACCCAAAGAATTAGTTTTCTGCATGTCTTTGGCACCATCTAGCGGTTGGTCATTCAGTTGTGCCCCAGATATGGTAAAACTACAACATATCCATGGAGTTTTGAGGTACCAAGAGATGCTCATTTTGATGCTACTAGCAGCTCAAGAATCAAGTACTGTGGGTCTTGATTATTAGCTGTCAGAGAATAATAATGAAGATAAGCTACCATCCTCCTGTCCTAGTTTGTAAGCTTCCCCCTGCCCCCCAAAAATGGTCAAGCATTATATGACACAAAGTGCTGGATTTAATGGACTGTTGAGCTACTGCAGTAGAGCTCTTCTCAAATTTTATTTCAAAATAAATTACTGTTTGATAGAATGAAATGGACATGAAAAGCTGTGCCATACTTCATTTTTAGAAATGCCTTTCTCATTTTGCTATCAGTATAAAACCACCTGACATGATGCATCTGAAAAGCATGTAGTCACACTCATCTTTGTACAGTAAATTCTGTAAGTGGCTTAATATAATTTGTATATGATTAAAATGGCAAGTTTATCTTTTTTCTTATTCACCCATTATATTGAAATTATTGTCTCCCTTTTCCTGTCTTCCCTAAATATGAAATCTAATCTGTCAAAAGTATAGGCAGTGGATTATTGTAGTTTTTCCTGCTTTCTAAAGTTACAAATATTTATTTCTTCTTCCCATGTCCCATTTCTTATCTATAGACAAATTCATAAAACATCATCTTTTCAGTCCAGGTGTCAGCAGAAAGTCCAAAAAAGATAACTAAAAGTACCAACATATCTTGCTTTAATCTCGATCTAATAAACCAATGTTGTATTCCTTCCTTTTTCTTCTAACAGACTTAATCTTTAGTTCATTCAAAAATTGTTGTAGAATTTGATTTTTCTTTATTTCTTCTTTGGTTCATAGCACAGAGTTCTTCAATGTTTTAACAAACTTCTTTTGTAAATCTAATAGGAAAAAAATATCTAAATCACCCCCTTGGTTTGTCATTTGTACCTCACTTTTAAATTTTAGTACCTCAATAGTTTCTTTTGTAGATTCAGTGAAACAACCATTTCTAAATCATTCTTTCAGCCTATCAGTTGTAAATCCACTTTCAATACAAGCTCTATTTTGTCAGATAAGATTTGTTCTCCATCTGAAATTTCTTTAGTAATATCTTTTGGACATAAGTCTATCCATAGAAGCAGACATTATTACTGACATTGTTGATATTGAGGCTACTGTTTTCTGATTCCATTCTTCAAAAGTTTCCTTCAGTATATTTATCATCATAATGTTTTCCATCATCTTATAGGCCTGTATGTCTTTCTCCTACCTAAAAACCATAGTCCCTTCTAGTGTCCAATTTTTGAAATAATGAAATATATTGTCTTGTAAAAACCAAAATGGGTCTATTTCACATAAGAAACTTAGTGCTTTATATTATTGTATTTGTAAAAGTTTCAGTATTCCAATTTTATCTGGATTTTTAGTCTGTTTATAGCATTCTGAAATTGAAATCTTATTTAGCTTTTTGTTGTTTATTTCAGATTCTTTAAATTCTTAAACTTAGGATCAAAATTTTCTTTCATTCAAGCTTGAAGATAGACTCACCCAGCATTTTCAAATCTGTAATTCCAAAGTTCTCTCACAGCTTAGAAGCAGTCCTTTAAAAGTCTCTGTCACAGTTGCAAACAAGATGGCAATCCTGTAATGTCCGAATGCTGAAACTTGCAGAAAATCACTGTCTTGCAGTCTCCTCAAAAGGATCAACTGTCTGAAGCAAATAAGTGATTTTTCCATTCTCTCATTAAAAGAGATTCCAAGGAACTGGTCTACTCAATGTTTTCACAGAGCCGTCTTCGGTTTCCCATACTTCCCATCTGAGGTGTGAGCCCAATTATTGAATGCAGGATATGGACTAAATCCTAATAAACTAAAATATCAGTCTGGGAAGAAATGAAGGATTGTCACTGTTATATTAAGTGCAAGACCAACAAGCATGGTGATCAGCAATTGTTCTAGTTAGCTAATCCTTCCAACATCATTTCTTGAATCCATCTTTCAAAGCCCCACTTCCTTCAACATTACTGATTTTATGGCTTTTCTTCATATCTTATCTGAAGGCCTTTTGAACAATTCATAAGATGTAACCATTCAGGATAAACATTTTTTAATGTTTCCTCTGAAACTGAAATTTGAAAAAGGAAACAGCCAATCTATAAAACGTCTAAAGAGCTGGCTTATTTAAATATGAATTAGAAATATGAAAAAACACAAGTTTGGATATACACCCCTCTGACTAGAACAGATTATCTTCAGTTGTATTCCCAAACACTGAGAATAGGAACCAACATCATGTGTTTAAAAAACAAGAGTGAAATTCCAAAGAGAGACATTGTAGCAACAGTTTGTAATAAAAGAAGGTTTCTGAAAACCAAGTGCCTTCATTTAAGGCACAAAGCAACAATTCAAGAACAGCAAATCGATAGATGTTAGTTGCTCCTAGGAATCCTTTGATCATAAACCACACTTGAAAAGCTGTTACAGAAAACACTTGAGTTTATTTTGTATGCAGTTGAATCTATACAGTTCTGCTTTTTTAACAAGTTTGCTAACTGGCTAAGAAGAAAAACAATAATAAAACAAAAGGCAATCCTAGCCTAGTCCAGTCTGGGTCTGTAATGTTGTAAAAGAAACCTGATATTAGCAGAAAGTGAACAATTATATTATGACACAGAGATAGAAAATGAGCTCTTAGATTTTTTTTCTTTTTGTTACTATAATAAGGAAGGAAGGAAAAAAGGAAGGAAGAGAGAGAAAGATTCTTAAAGAAAACCACTACATATAGAGCAAAATAAGCAAATTCTTTGTGAGCTATTTTTATGGTTTTCAATCATTTTTAAAATCAATAAAGGATTTGATCTTGATTTTACTTTTCAACTCCTGCAAGATGATACAAACCCTATCCCCTTTGCTTACTTGTTAGAATCACACACACATATTCAAAAGGGTAGGATTTGTGTTGTCATTTACTAATTTGATCTATATCCCAAGATTCCCTGGTGTTAAGAGTAAAATTATTTAGGATACTTGTAAGAGTGTAAGAATTGCTTTGCTAGATCAGGCCAAGGCTCATCTTAATCAAGAATCTGGTTTCTCACCATAGCCAACCAGGTGACCTACCTTCTGTTATAGTTATTCCCCTCTGCAAGTGATATTTGTAGGCATGATAGTCTCAACCTGGAGTTACCACAGTCTTTAAGACAGATCTGTTTTTGGTGGACGTATCTAGTCTCTTTTTATAGCTGTCTGTTACTTTCCCTCACATGTGGTAATGAATCCCATAGGTTAATGGAAGACATGCTTTCTTTTAAGGTTGTGCAAGACCTCAGATTTGAAGGGGAAAGGTGCTTCTGTGTGCAAAAAAACTGACCACAAACTCCCATGTCAAGTGTAAATCACACACTCCCAAATCAGCCTTTTTGCTGCCAAAGTTAAGAGCAATCATGATGCTCTTAGAAGGCCACGACTGGATGCTGTACAGTATGTAGAATGTGGACGTCGATTACCTCATCCTGCATTAAGCCAACTTGTGATTCATTTCCTATTCTTTTAATGTGTGAAACATCCAGTGAAGTTTATAAAGAGGGCCTATTTAGACATGAACCAGATCACTGTGGCTTGTTCAACAAATCACAGGCGAGGAAAGTAGGGCTTCAGAGTGAAATTTTGCATTACAGTCTGGTTTGGAAGCATGACTGCTTCAGACAGGAAGGTGGGGCAGAGAGTGGTGTGAATGGCAGAAAAGATTATTGGCAGTTCACTCCCTTCTATCCAGGACATAGCATATTAAGTGTTGCCGCTGGAGCAGGGTCCGGCAGTATTGTCTGGGACCCTACACATCCTCTTCATGACCTATTTTCCTTGTTACCTTCTGGGAGGAGTCTTCGTGTTATCTGGAAGAGAACATCCAGATTCAGTCAGTTTTGTTCTATACAATATCAACTTTGTGAACTCTCAAGCTTCCACTATGTATTGAAGATCCACAGTGATTAGTATTTATAGGCAAGGGTGTAGGTATACACACACACACGCTATATATATAATTTGTTGTGTAGTTAGTTGCGAAGTCGTGTCCGACCCATTGTGACCCCATGGACGTTCCTCCAGGCCTTCCTGTCCTCTACTATCCCCCGGAGTCCATTTAAGCTCGCACCGACTGCCTCAGTGACTCCATCCAACTGCCTCATTCTCTGTCGTCCCTTTCTTCTTTTGCCCTCAATCGCTCCCAGCATTAGGCTCTTCTCCAGGGAGTCCTTCCTTCTCATGAGGTGGCCAAAGTATTTGAGTTTCATCTTCAGGATCTGGCCTTCTAAAGATCTAAAGAGCAGCCAGGATTGATCTCCTCTAGGACTGACCGGTTTGTTCGCCTTGCAGTCACATTTGAGAGCAAGCAACGTAATTTCATTTCTAACGTGTGCCAGTGCGCCCACAGTAAAAAATGACAATAAAGGTGATCTTATCTTAAGTCAGGCACCGATGGAAGGCAGCTACCCCGGTGCCAAAAAAAAAACCACTTTTCACGATGCTTGGCTCTTCCCAACAATCGGCAGTTGACTTCGCAGACCAGAATCGGCCGGAATGGATGGGATCTAGCAAGCCTGAGCCAGAGGGCCGTTTTCCTAGTTTCCCTGCGCTCCCGGATCCCACCCAGCCTGCCCTGGAAGAACGAGCGAGGTCGCGCGCCTCCTCCTTTTCCCCAGCGCCTCTGACCACTGCCCAGGGGGTTCCCCTCCCCGCCGGAGTACGCAGGCAAGTCCGGAGCAACGTGGCGCTCTTCGGTCCCGTCTGCCGACGACGAAAAAAAAACCAAAAACACCCCAAGACCCGAACTTCTGTGCGGTACAGAGCAACTTCAGCTTTCGCGGGCCTCCAGTTTCCCGGGGGGGACATTTCTGCTCCTGCCTTTGTCCTCTTCTGCGGCGGCGCGAGCATCCAGGATGCGATCCTGGAAAACGGAGAGCTTTGCCCCGGGGCGTCCCAGCGGCGAGCCCCCTAGCGTCGGAATGCGGGACGTCCCTTCCTTCTCGGCGCTAAAAGTCCTGGGCTGGGAAGCGCTGAATCCGTTGGTTGAAGTTTCGATCCAGATCAGGGGCTTCCGGACCGGGGGTTTCTCTTTCGAAACAAACTTTTTGGGGGGCAGCTGTGCGCGCCGCTTCCATCAGCATGGGTGAGTTCCTTGTCCGGCGAGGAGAACAGGGGACGGGGAAGGGAGGACTTCTCTACATGGCTTCGGTTTTGTTCTCTGATGGAAGGGACTTTTTCTACTTGCTTCTTTGAAAACAATTCGCCTTTTGCGGTTCGCTTCTCTGCTCCCAAATCTCTGTCCTGTCTTCTCAGTAGTCGTTTTCCTCCGCCAGAGTAACGAGTTAATATCGTACGTACGTATGTATCTATCTATAGCCTGCTTTGCCAAACCCTTTTTAAATGATCTCAAGAAAAAATGGTTCTTCTTTATCTTGGATTACAGTGTTAGATCTAGGAGCCCAAGCACTAACATCCCGTCTGATGCCCCTTGGAAGTATTGGGTTATAGCTGACCAGGGATTATAGGAGTTGAGCTCAAATTGCCAGATTGGAAGAGGCTGGGTTCAGTGAAAGCCAGGAATTCCACTACTAAGGGTAGCCGATGGCGCTCACTTTCCTAATCAAGCTGCATTCTTTTACACTGTCACAGGATAGGATTGGGTCTTAATGTCACAGTTCACCGTGAACCTAAGCAAGTAGCTCCTAAGACTACTGTCTCAGACCTGTTTATAGCTCTTTTGGCTAATTCAGCAAACTATAACCTTGCTAACTACATTTTGCTGGGACGTGGTGGCTCAGTGGGTAAGACACTGAGCTTGTTGATCAGAAAGGTCGGCAGTTCGGCGGTTCGAATCC
>JANHJO010006072.1:34413-50680 GCA_032468235.1 Pseudoxyrhopus heterurus | reverse complement strand
TTTTCATCTATGTATACCAAAACTTTATTATTTATGCCATGACTGATCTGTCCAATCTGTACCTCCAAACCTTGTATGCCTTAAAACTATTTTGTCTGTTCCTTTATTTCTGCTTTGAGCAATCTCTGGGTTAAAATATGAATTTTCATCTATGTATACCAAAACTTTATTATTTATGCCATGACTGATCTGTCCAATCTGTACCTCCAAACCTTGTATTTGATTATTAAAAGTTGCAGTTTTCAGTCTCTGAGCTGTTATTCCTAACTCCAGGAATACACACTCCATGAAGTGTTTCAATTCGTTCCTGCATTCAGACATTTATATTACAGCTCTTGTATACAGCTCCAACTTCAACTCTAGGTAGGTAATAATAAACTAGATAATCAATAAACTGAGTCAATTTGGTATAACATTTAAGGTTCTGGATTAGAAACCATAAGATTGTGATTTCTAATCTTTCCATGCATAAAAGCTATATAGATGACTTTGAACCAGTCTCTCTCCCTCCCCTCCCTCTCTTTCTCTCCCTCCCTCTCTCCCCCCAGTTCACCATAAAATATTGTTGTGGTAAAAAAGGAAGAGGGAGAATTATGTATGTCACATTGCATAAAATAAAGGTGGATAAAAATTAAATACCCATAATAAATATTTAATCATAAAGATAAAGCAACTAAAGATTTAAAAAATTGGCCATTAACAAAAGAGAAGCAAACACAGCTAAGAGTTCTTATCTTTATTTTTTCTTGTCAGTCTACTTTTTCCATACTAAGTTTAGAACTTAATGTATTTAAATATAGGCCTAGTTTTTTATGAGTTACAGTCTAGTTGTCTCACTCCAAAGCTGGAAGCAATTTCTGTAGAAGTGAATGCTCCAACAGACCAAGAAATCTTTCATATGGCAAAAATAATGCAACAATGAAAGTTCTGCTCATTAATTTTCTCTGACCTACGTGTTGAGTATTTGGGGATGGAAGAGGCAAAGTTAGACACTGAAATTCTACTAACAATGTGAAGAGATAAAGAACAATAAGATTTCTTTTTTTAACAGCAAAGAATTAGATTTTAATTTTAGTGGCTGAAAATTAAGTCTGGAGCTGTTGGGGGGGGGTGGATAGTTAAGAATTAGACTAAGGTATGAACTCC
This sequence comes from Pseudoxyrhopus heterurus, assembly GCA_032468235.1. NCBI lineage: Eukaryota > Metazoa > Chordata > Lepidosauria > Squamata > Pseudoxyrhopus > Pseudoxyrhopus heterurus. The sequence goes on along the minus strand of JANHJO010006072.1, from coordinate 49,534 downwards.
TAGAAAGCCCAATTAAACAGCCCTTCTGCCAATTAAACAGGCACTTCATATATAATCAACCTGGTTGCTGGTATCCTCACCTGAGTCTTCGTCCATTTTCTCAGCTGTCTCAATTTCAACTCACCATTCTTGGAAACCTCTTCCTCCAAAAGTTTATTTATGATGTTGTTATCTTTCTGGCATTGAGTAAATGTTTCCCAGGTAAAAGGACAGAACCAAATCTGGCCAAGGACTGAATCTCTCCCTCCATATAGTTGGCTGGTGTTATGTGAACAGAGGGCTTCTTACAACAGAAAAATCCTGGGATATCTCTAGGGAAAGTAAAATCAACATGGGTGAATCTCCAGCCCTTTTTACATGCATCACATACACCTCAATATAAAAAGGTAAAGGGCTTTGATTGCATAGGCCTGGCCATTTTGATTTTTTCCCCTATCATTCCCTCTGATGTCCCTATAAGGGCCTCAGTTCTTTCTTCCATGCTTGCTTATAATTTCAGTCAGCAAGTCTATATACCAGTGTTTCTCAACCTTGATCCCCTTTAAGACACATGGACATTAATATGTTGGCTGGGGAATTCTGGGAGTTGAAATCTATATATCTTAAAGTGGCCACGGTTGAGTAACATTCCTATAGACACTTAGCTGGGAGTAAATCCCAATAAATGTATCTCAAGTAGGTATGTACCCCTGATATCCAAAAAAATATCACAAAACCTGGTTGGTATGACCAGCTGCAATTCTAGGATTTTTCAGCAGTAATTTATAAATTTCATAAGAATTCTCTCCCTAACAAAGAATCATTTGATATCCGTTTGGTATTTTTTTCCTCCACTAGCTGCATTTTAATAAAAACATATAGGCTGTAAATAACAGTAAGGGAAATGGGAGCTTCAGTAGAATCTAACTCAGGGGTTCAAACTCAAGGCCCGGTCTACCTGCGTCGCTTCGGCCTGGTCTACCAATGCAGAGAGGAAAGATCAGGCCAACGAAGCTTCAGCCTGGTCTACTTGGTGCAAAGAGGAAAGCCAGCAAAGCTTCGACCCTGACTACCTGGTGTGAAGAGGAAAGATCAGGCCAACGTAGCTTTGGCCCAGTCTATCTAATTAGGTCAGCATGGCTTCAGCCCGGTCTACTCACTGCGAAGAGGAAACATGCCAGCAGTTTGGGGAGTGGCGTCAAGCTGGCCATGCCCAACTAGTCGGCCACACCTACCCAGTCAGCCACACACCCCGCCCCCCGAGGTCAACCACAGCCCTGATGTGGCCCTCAATGAAATTGAGTTTGACATCCCTGATCTAACTGATTTCAACATCTGCATTCCCACGAGCAGGGAATGGAGCTTCCAGGTAGAAACATTTGAATCTGCAAATCCCTTCTATTGTCCTGATAAAATAATTGTTTATAATAATGTTTCTGTTTAAATAGTGCACAGTAAAATTGAAAGCAGCTTGGGCAGCTATGCAAATGGTAGGGTATTTCAACGTAATATCAGAAGCGGAATAGCCAAATAAGGTGATGCACTAAAGGCAGCATAATAAATGCAATTTTAAGATATGTTTATTATTTGTATTTATTTATTAAGTTAGCCACCCATCTTGCTGTCCATTTCTTCAATTAACAAAAAAGTCAATTTTAAGATATGTTTATTATTTGTATTTATTTATTAAGTTTGCCACCCATCTTGCTGTCCATTTCTTCAATTAACAAAAAAGTCAAACAAACCTATCTAGTCCCCTAAAATTAGATGGTGTTAAAATACCACCATCTTCCTTACCCTTTGATAGAAAAAAATGAAGATAGACCAAAAAAATGTATCATTTCATTGCTGCAAATTGGGTATAGCTTTATATATCTAGTGTATAATGCTTTAAAAAATTCAAGCAACATCTGTAAAATATAGTATGATAAGTTAATCAATGGTGCCAAATGTGTAAAAGACTGATATAATCATAACAATTGGGTGTGTTAGCTGAAGTGTACACTATAAGAAATTTAGATCAACGAGTTGGCAGTCTGGAAAGCATCTGGTTTTAATTCTTTGATGTGATTTCCAACTGGAGAAATACATTCATGCTGTGGTTCATGTTTATAGGATGTTTACCCTTCTGGAAAAAAATTTTTTTTTTTTTAAAAACCTGCCATATTGAATTGAAATAAACAAGATTGCTATCCAGCTTCCTGGTTTTCTATTACTTAGAGATTCAATTCGGTCTAATGGTTAAGGCCCCAGGAAAGAAAGTGGGAGACCCTGAGTTCTAATCCTGCCTTAGCCATGAAAGCCACCTGGTTGACTTTGGGCCAGATTTAACCCAACCCACCTCACAGGTTTGTTATTGTGGAAAAAATAGGAGGAGGAAAAAATAAATCAAGGATAGAAACAAACAAATAAATGATCTGTGGGATATGCTTGAAAATAAATATACGTAAAGTTGGATTGTAAGGATGGGGTCTAGATCAAGCCAATTGCTCTAGTTCCAGTATATTGAATGTTAAAAATTAGTAATTATAGTGTTTCTTCTTATTGCATGCAGGACAACAAAAATAGAGTTTGAATCCAGATTTACAGTAAATATTTTGTGAATGAAAAATGTTTTATAAGTCTTCTCTCTAAAAGTTTAAGAACAGAAACCTTGATTCACTAAATGTGACATCCATTAGTATGACACTAACATGTCAGTGGCGGTTAGCATGCTAATAGGAGCTGATGTGTTACATTATGCTGTTCATAATAATGTACAGTAAACATTGCCCTGCTGGATTGGACACCTATCCCATCTAGCTTAGCAATCTGTTCTCATAATGACCAACCAGCTGCCCAAGGAAGCCCCCTAATTTCCAGCAGATGGCTTTCACGGGCAGTGACATTGTTTTACAATCTGCTGTTAGGGAATTTGAAATTCAACTTCCACACAAGGCTAAGGGTACATCCATCACAGAGACTAGAAGGTTAGACCGAAGCTGCAAATACTCCCACTCAGCCTTGAAGTTTGCCAGTAGACAGTTCTTGTCTCTCTGCCCAGCCTATTATACAAGATGGTTGTGAAATAAAATGAATTGTTACACTGACCATATGTCCTTTATTATAAGGGACAGCCTTTTACAGTATTTGAGAAAGCTGTTCTTTAGATTATAATTTTCAAAAATTCACATTTGTCCTTTATTTTGATCATTTAACTTGTGTCATACAAATGTGTTGTGTTTCACACCCGAAATGTACGGATCAGGACGAGTTCTTAAAAGCACAGCATCTTTTATTGTACAAAACCCCCCAAAAGTCCGTTTTGGTTAGAATAAGAGAAATAGTTCGACTTGTCAGAAGCCTCTGGCAAGTCTCCACAATGTTCCGGGCAATGCCAATTGACTAAATGCAGAATAAAGTAATTAGTTTACTTAGGTACAGTAATTAGTTTAAAGTCCTAAACTTACAATGAAGTATTTTCACAGAGACTAGGTTGCAAGGCTGAGCATCCGAACAGAAATGCTATGAAACAGGACAAACCACGATAGGATCTCAATATGATACTTGACTCTCCAAACTACCCAGTTGTTCTCTGCAAGGATCTGTTCCCAACCACGACCCTTTTAACTCCGATAGGGTGTGGTCAATTACCGGTCAGCTATAGCTCGACCTCTTCCCTTCCTACGTTGCTGCCGCTGCTGCTGTCTTCTGAGCAGCCTCCGAGTTCTTGCATCACTCAGGGCCTCCTCCCCACTGCTATCAGAAACCACAGGCTCCTGATAACTCGTGGATGGCCCAGCGTCTGGCATAGTGTTGACAGCCGATTCCTTCCTTCCCTCCGACTCTAACTCCGAGTCTCCCTCCGAGTCAGAATCGGCTGCCAGATCAGCAGCACGCTGCCAAGCCACAACAAAATGGTACCACTTAATGCCCAAGCTTTCACATTCATGTGAAAAAATGGGGAAACCGAATTCTTTTTTAAAAATAAATTTACATATACTCTTTGATTTTAAATATTCTAATATGCGTTTTTGTAGTTTTTCTTCATTTGCTCTTGAATTTGCCCTTATGTAAGCAGTTAAGCATTTTTATCTTCATAAACTTCTTTCAGATTTGCCCCTTTTTCAGGTTTGTCCTTTGTTTTTTTCCAAGAAAATACGTTCACTATAATTATGGCAAGATAATTGCTAGCTTCCACTTTTACAAGACGGCCAAAGTATAAATAGATGGTGAATACAGATTTGTAGTTATACAGAAGCAATCCCTTCAGAGCAAAATATGCACCAAGTAATATATCCTTGTTTTTCCTTAAGATGTTGCTATGGTTACTTTGATATAAGACGTGTTTGCATACTATCATAATCTAGGTACAATTTTGGGTTCAAATTTAGGCCTATAAAACCTTTGAAACACAACTTTATTTATTTTTAATAATTTGAAAATAATGGACACTTTTCCAGGAACTAATGGGATGTTCAAAATATGTTGCAGTGTGGACTGTACCAAACCTGGTTACAGTACTCTGTTTTCTGCCCTAGCAGGTTTTCCATGTTTTCCAACATTGAGTCATACTTCTGTGACTCTTGCAAATACTCTGTTTTACTGGGGCTGTGACATAGGTTCTCCTAACTCCGCTTTCTCCCCAAAAGATTATTTTGCATTTCAGAAAATCCTGCCATTTCTGACCTCAAAAACATTGACATACAGATTAGTTTTAGTACATAGGGCAGATAGCTAAGGTCTTAAAAACCACAATATCATGAAAGTGAACATGCTGATGTACAGGTAGTCCTCAACTTACAACCACAATTGAGCCCAAAATTTAAGTTGCTAAGTGAAACATTTGTTAAGTGAATTTTGCCCCATTTAATGACTTTATTAAGTGAATCATTGCAGTTGGCAAATTAGTAACACAATTGTTAAGTGAAACTGGTTTCCCCATTGACTTTGCTTCTCAGAACGTTGCAAAAGATGATCACATGATCCCTGGACACAGCTACCATCATAAACATGAGTCAGTTGCCAAGCATCTGAATTTTGATCATGTGATCATGGGGATGCTGCAATGGTCGTAAGTGTGAAAACGGTCCTAAGTCACTTTTTTCAGTGATGTTGTAACTTTGAACAGTCACTAAATGAACTGTTGTAAATCAAGGACTACTACCTGTATTAATCCTGGATTGACTTTATATATAAAACAAATTTTGCTTTCAAATGTGGTGAAGTTTACAACACTGAAGTTATTCCTTGTATCCTCTACCAACTTAAAGAAGCAGCTCTCTCAGATCTTACTCTTGCTCTTATTCTCAATCTCCAGGACAAGGATTGTTCGTCCTCCTGTTGACATCAGCAATCTCACTCCTTGGAGGACTGATCTTTGGATATGAACTCGGAATCATCTCAGGAGCACTGTTGCAGCTGCAGGTGGTTTTCCATCTTCGTTGTATTGAGCAGGAGGTCCTTGTGAGCGCCTTACTCATTGGAGCTCTCCTAGCTTCTTTGGTTGGAGGAATCTTTATTGACCGGCAAGGAAGACGGAAAGCAATATTGCTCAGCAATGCAGTTTTGCTGTGTGGCAGTCTCATCCTGACACTTGCTAGGTCACTTATTTGGTTGGTGGGTGGGCGTCTGACTGTAGGTTTTGCCATTTCTTTATCATCTATGGCGTGCTGCATATATGTCTCTGAAATGGTGGCTGCCCATCAGCGAGGGCTATTGGTATCCCTTTATGAAGCTGGCATCACCATGGGCATCTTACTTTCATATGCACTGAATTATATCTTTACTGACACACCTGAGGGATGGCGATACATGTTTGGCTTGGCTATTGGCCTGGCCGTCATCCAGCTTCTCAGCATCCTCTTCCTCCCCAACAACTCCAGGACTTTCAAGGCACACTACAGTGTGACTCACAGTAACCTCATTCAACCTCATGAGAATGAAGATGGTGAAGACATAACATTGCCACGCCCCGTGGAGAAGAATTATTCTCTTGTAGATCTCTTCAGATCCAAGGACAATATGAGAAACAGGACTTTGGTTGGCCTAGGATTGGTCCTCTTTCAACAGTTCACTGGACAGCCCAATGCCCTCTATTATGCATCGACTATCTTCCGTTCTGTGGGATTTCAGACTGATTCCTCTGCTATCCTAGCCTCTGTTGGCCTAGGGGTGATGAAGGTTATCGCAACTCTGATTGCCATGTTTTTTGCAGATAAGGTTGGCCGAAGGGTGTTGTTGATGGCTGGATGTTTGGTGATGGCTTTTTCAGTTATGATTATTGGCCTGGCCAGCTGCTCTGTTCCATTAGATATGGTTAAAGACTGTGAAACACTCATAGATTCAAACAATTCTTCCTTCAGTTCACCTCATCTCCACATAAATTCAGTTTCTCCCCAACCAGCTGCTTCCTATTTCTTACTGACAAAAGATACTAGTGAAATACAAGTTGAATCAACTTTTGCTATCATGAATCGTGCCAAAACACTTACCAATAATAAAAGTGGAGAAAAAACGGCAACCTTTACATTAGAAACTGAGCACACCCCATTTCTCAACCAATCAGTGGAAGAAAAAGAACAGGATGCCAATTCTTCCATCAGTGGGGCTTCTTCCAAGGGGCACATGCTCCTAAACTGGATTACACTCCTGAGCTTGATGGCCTTTGTAAGTGCATTCTCAATTGGATTTGGACCAAGTAAGTATCTTCCTGATTTCATATGTCTTGTCCTAGGGCCCTTTTACATAGATGGACCTGTCTATACGTGAATGTGTTTTGAGTTTTAATGAGAACTTTATTATGTTTGTTTGTTGGGCTTCTGTGCTGCCCAATCAGTTTGGCTCTGAAATGGCCTGCAATTACTCCTTACAGTATTAAAATTAGAATATAGTTGTGTGTGCCATAATGGAACAAGTGAAGTAAGTCCTTTGATTCATGAATCTATACATGCAAACCATAAATGCATTTGCAGTTTCAGCAGGAGTTCCTATTCTTCATTAGAGTACTCCATAATAAAGAGGGTCAGGAGTGGGGGGAAAGAGTGTTCATTTAAAAAAAATAACCTGGGAAAAGAACTCTTAATTTTCAGTCATTAGCCTCCTTAATTAAATCTTATAGGGCTTATTCTGGCGAAACATGAATAGGCTTTTGAGTGGATAATTTTCTGATCTTCCAAAGCCACTCTGTGTTCACTTCAGAGAGGATTTTAGACCAGGGTAGCAATCTTATGCCCAGGAGCTTCATTCATAAACAAAACAAAAATAAAACTGCTTGGCTTCCAAAGGCCACAGGTTCAGGGCAGGTAACATGAGAAGTTTGGGGAGAGGGTTATATTAAAATTCTATTACTTTGCAGAAAGACAAGCAGCAAGTTTGTCCAATTCCAATTCTGGATATATTTTGAGAACTGAAAGAAGTTGGGACCGGTCACATAGGAATCCATGGTTTATGCACCTACTGTATGTCTTAGACCCGTGATGGCGAACCTATGGGACACATCCTGGAAGTGGCACGCAGAGCCATCTCTCTGGGCATGCCAGCTGTTGCCCGTTGCTCTTCTGGGTTTTAGCTTCCCCCGCATGTGTGCGCTCCCGTTTCGGCACTCAGTGCCGAAAAGGTTTGCCAATACTCTCTTAGAATATTGCTCTGTCTCACTTTAAACTGAACATGCTAAGGACAAGCTTTTTCCAATGCTTTGCCACTAAGCTAAGCACCTAATCTTGTTCCATTCAATAAGCGGAATCACTGGAATTTTTTTTCTCTCACACACACACTTTCTGAAAGAGTTCCTTTTACCTATCTGTTCCAGGAAGTAAGCACTGTGTTCAAATGTTATTTACATACCTAGTTAAGCAAACATAACTATGGATAACATACATCTGCCAATTTATAATTCCACAGTTTGCAAATAAAATGTCAATATTATCAGTTGACATGTTAGTACTACGAACAGTGACCCCAGCATATTTTGTATGCCTGCTTCAAATACTTAGAAGTTACCTGAATGAAAGAGGAACCTCTGTTGGCCAGTTAGAAGCCTTAGAAAAGATGATTTAATCAGGTGAGGTTTGCATTTGGTTAAAAGCATTATTTTAAGAAAAGTTGAAGTTCAGACTAGCTGGTTTTTATTGACTGACAGTTTAATTGGTTTATGTGATTTCTGCACATTGCTACTCTTCCTTTCAGACGCAAATTGAGTAGTTTACAAAAGAAAATTTTTAAAACGGTCTTAAATAAAGTGGTCACAATAAAACCAGAAATGTTTAAAAACCAATAAATACAAACATTCAAACATATTTAGTTTTTAAAAAAGGAATAAAAACACTGGTCATCTTAAAGTGAATCTATTCCTAGAGTAATTGTTATCTCATAAATGGTTGGGTGAATAGACATGTCTACAATTATTTTCAGTGCTGCTCCAAAGCATTGTCTGTGATCTGATCTCATTGGTTGAACCACAAGTAGACCTTTTATCTTTATTATTTGGGCCAAGCAATCCCGCAAAGAAATTGATATGAACTTTAATTAATAAATTTGATATTGACTTCTACATTATTTTATATTATTCATGAATCCAGCCATTTACCATGGTCAATTTGTTGATCTTTGTCTTGATAATTTTTTTTGAAAGGAAGCAGGATATTCATATACGGTACTTGACAAAGCAGTCTTTAGTCTACAAGTTCTCTCTGGTGCAATGCATTCATTGGCCCAGCCTTCTTATGGATGTTCTCTAGATGGATTAGAACTGTAACTAGAACTCTGTAATTTCTAGCCATCAGGGTCCCACTTGGTTATTAAAATGGCATGGGACACTTTTGTATTTACCAATAGTGCACCTACTAATAGAGTTTTCCAGAATGAAGAGAAAAGGTAAAATCTTCCCTAACATGAGTTGATATCTGGAGACTACATATCCATGTCTATATTGTTTTCTTACCAGTGAGGTAAAAGTTATTTTCCATTGCCTTTTGGTATTTTTTATTACCGTAGTTCCCATTGTACTCCACAAATCGAATTTACTTATGGTCTCACATTAAACTACTTATCAGGTCCTGTTCTGCTCAGCTTCTTCAGGATTAGCCAAATTCATCTAGGTACTGCACCTGTTATAACAAGTAATTTTTTTAATTGTTCCAGTTACTTCACAATTCAGTGAAAATGTCTGTCTGGCTCACTCACAATCTGTATACATAGAATTTTCTGGAACAGTATATTACCTATCTTTTCAATGTTTCTTGTAAAAAAGTAATATGCATGTGCAGATATGTGTTTTATGTTTAAAAGTATATGAGTTTAAAAGTCTGTTTAGGAGCAAGCGTAATAGTGGTAGTAGTCATAATGATAATAATCCTGAGTCTCTCTTCATGTCTTCATTGTGTTTAACTTGAAGCTTCTGAAAATTGCATCTTCCAACTCAACAATTCAAGCTTTCTTTCCATATCATTCCCAATCCAGTTTCTTCTTATGGTTGTACAAATGTTGCTTATGATTTGTTTCTTCCCCATGCCTAATTTCACTCCTTGACTTTCTTTTCTCCTCCCTCAGTGACATGGCTTGTCCTCAGTGAAATCTATCCAGCTAGCATACGAGGGAGAGCTTTTGCATTCTGCAATAGTTTCAACTGGGCTGCCAATTTACTGATCAGTCTTACATTCCTTGACATCATTGGTATGTATAGTATTGGCTTGTTGTTGACTTTCCTTGCTGCTGATAACCATAGCAGAGCTGATAATAGGGTGCACTTGGACCAGTGTTTCTCAATATCAACAGGTGTAAAATGTATGGACTTCAAATCCTAGAATTCCCAATTCTGGGAGTTGACTTTCGTATGTTTTAAAGTTTCTGAGGTTGAGAAACCCTGATCTAGGTCCAACAAAGGGTCACTGCCTTTGTTTGAGGATCTTGTCTCCTGTTTATTATATCACTTCTGGAGTCATGATCAGACATATGTAATCACCAGAATGTAAATTTAGACTTGAGATAGCCCGATTCAAATCTCTGCCAAACCAGAAAACTCAGTTCAAGGCAATCATAGTCTACTCTAAGCCAGAAGCCATGGTGTTTCTCATGATTTTCTTGGATGGGCAAAAGTAACATTTAAAAGAAGATATCATAATGGTGTTATTAGAAGAAGAAGAAATCCAAAATCCATAGCTGGATAATGTAATTATTAGGCAATACAATGTTTTCCTAACAAAAGAGCAGACAAATATTTACATGCTCCAGAACTCTGCATCAGAGCTGATAATACTAAAGGCTGCAGAAGAAGGTAAAAAAAAAATCCAAAATTACACCAGATGTTGTGGTTTGCCATTTAGTGTCATTCTCAAGAGTGGGATTGCAGACTGAATGTATTAAATCACCAGTAAATATTAAATTTAAAAATTACAACTAATAGTCTGAAACAGTTGTTGACCCAGACATATGCAACCCCAGGTCTGAAATTTAAAAAGTCAGTTGTTTCCTAGTACAATACAATACAATACAAAGACAATTCTAAAGCTAATATGAAGCTACTTCTGAAGCTCACTTGAAAAAGTAAGGTTATAATCTATGTGATTTTATGAGGTCTATGGAGATTCTTAATCACGCAGGTCATGGCTGAAGAAGAAAATGTAGAAGCTTCTTGGATGAGAAGCGAAACATTTTCAAAGGAAAAAAAAAACAAGAAAGTCCAATTATCTTTTGGAAAAGTATCTTTGGAACGTCTGTGAGAAGGGTTGCATTTCTTCAGTTAATTTAGCTGGTTTAAACATTGTTACTTTCAAAAGTTTTTAGAATTATTTTTGTGTTTGGGATAATATTTTAAAATATTGTCAAAATATTTCAAGTATTACCAGGTATTTTAATGGCAGAAATATTATGTCAGCACTCATTTGTAGTTCAGATATGTATTAGTCTGTGTGTGGAAGAGAAAAGCCATCTGGTCCTGCTATTAATAGTAAAACTCATCTGAAAAGTATTTATGGCAATTGTCCATCCCCAAGGTACTAAAGGTGGAGAAACACTGCAAAACCATGCTGTTAATGTTTTAAAAACCTTTTGTTATTGTTATTACCTCACCCCTGAGAGGTTTTACAATCAAAATGCTATAAAATGATAATTTTAACTCAATTTAATTAAAATAACTGGCACCTTTTAAAATGTTGTAATAATGCCCAGATGAAACTTCTGATTTTGCTGAATGCATGAGTCTAATAAAGTATAAATTTACTTTTGTGAAGGAAATTTTGCAGCTCCTTTTAAGTAGTAGCCTTTGGTAAGCTCCTGATTTCATGACAGCCTCTATCTATCCCAGCAAATGTGGTTTTATGTCATACATCGATTTTGTTATATTTCTCCATGCAGATGTCATTGGCTTGTCGTGGACTTTCCTTTTCTATGGACTGGTGGGATTGGCAGCTGTATTATTTATTTATTTATTTGTACCTGAAACCAAAGGACAGTCTCTGGAAGAGATAGACCATCAGTTCTCAAAGAAGCGGTATGTCGTAGTGGGCTTTGGCCACAATATTTGTCACTGCTAACACTGACCAATGTAGAAGTATTTTTCCCATATCATAGAGAATTTGAAGCAAGGCATGGTCAATCCATATTGATCTCTTCCTTGTTTTGGCAGGTTGCTGCAAAGGAATACATGCTGGCATAAACTATGGAACAGAAGAGAAATCTACACACGTGCTCAATATCAAAGAGTAGACCATTCTAATACTTCCTGAAAAAGGAGCCATCACTTGTGACGTGACACAATGGTTACCTATATCATGCTGGAAGTTTAATGGTGACTTTCCCAAAGAAAGAAATTCTGGACCATTTCATGAAAACCTTGTATTTATATAGATGACAATATAATTCCTTTTTTTTTAAATATAAATATGCATATTTTGTTATGTGTAGAATCTAGCACTCCAGCCCCTGGAGGAAGAATATCTGAATATCTGATACGTTCATATATTTTATAAATATTTTATAAATAAAGTATATTTGAGCCTATTGATTGGATAGTTTGATATAAAATACTGGGTTTTTTTTTTCAACTTAATGGATTTTGCTTATGCTAAAGGAGATGCATTTGTATCTCCAAAACCAGTTGTTGGAGAAAACCTCCTCTCTCATCTATTTTCCAATACCTCTTTCAGTTTCTGGGTTAGTAGCATCCTCCCTCTCCAGACAATCCATTGGGACCTGATTATGCTAAACAGCATTATGCTAAATGCTGACTTTTTTAGAAATCAGACAGCAGAATGTCGGGGGGAAACACATACAAAATAGAATCATCTCACTGCTTGCACAGGCTACATCTGATCAACACTGATTATATTTTTAATTTCCATAGAAGCAAAAATAAGCACTAACTTCACTTTGCTCTGCACTCCATCTCAAAATGAACGATTATTACCACCTAAATATAGAAAAAAGAATTCCTGTACTTTTTAAATTCATTTCTGATTAGTGTAAAACATTAATCAGCCTGCCAAATGTATTTCACTGTTCTATTTTGTGAATGAAGGAGTGGCTTAGATAGTTATGCAATCAGGATGAAATGGTGCAGTTCAAATTATGGTTTGTAACAGCCAACATGCCCCATGGTGATAGAACTTAGCAAAGTCCTCTTCTCGTCTCTTGCTGGTTTGTCTGTTCTTGGAATCCCTATTCAATTCATCGGACCAGGTAACTCCAATGTGTGAGATGCTACTGATTCAGGAACCCACTAAATCTGTTGAAGTAGAATAATTTATTTTAATATAGAAATCTAGCAGTCCTCGTATAGGATTTTAGGTTTTATGCTTTCTATATCCAGTAAACTTTCATCTGTAATTAGACTGAATAGGGTTGATGAGGATTTATTTGCATCTTTAAGGGATTGCTTCTCCTACATGACTAAAATGTACAGAAACACCGTGGCTACATTTATTGTGTTTATGGGATAATAATAAAAGTAAATTGTATTGGCTCTGATTCCCAAGCAGTAAAGTAGCCTGCACTTCTAGAAAGTCTATGAATAAATAAAAGGAGAGGTGAAAGCCTATTTTGGTGTTTAAATTCTATGCTTCTTGGCACATCTTACAGAGAAATTGAGACAGATTAAAAAAAAACCTCACTCTTCTGTTATCTATTGACTAGCAATGAGATGCAAATTAAAGGTGAAAAACTAGCCCAAAATTACTTTGGGAAAAAGTGAATGAACAGGTTTTCTTTGCTTCAGAAGAGGACAGAAAAGTAATACCTTCATTAAGAATGGATTATCTAGCTAGAACAGAAGCTAAAGAAGACATGATGACCTGGATGATACAGTCCTAGAGAAGGAACAGCAATCAATGGAGAAGTTGAAGTTGTTGCCATTTCATCCATCCCTCAGAATGACCAATTTAAGCCACTTTTAACAAGATAACTTGGTTCAAATACATTCTCCGTTAAAACTGAAATCAACTAAGTAGCCTTTATCATACAGGGAACATAACTGATGATAATCATCAGAAAGAAGCCATTGGCGTGCAGCTAGAATTCAAACTTTAAGAAAGCAGGACATTCTTTTGTCATTTAAGATATGTGGGAGGTGAAGTACCCTTTCTGTTACAGATGTTCACTGAAGTACTCATTTGTCATGAAGTTCAAAATATAAAGATGAGTACACACAAAAAATGGGATCTCAGAGGAAGTGGCAGCTATCTTGTATCCAGTACTTGAAAAAAAAAAGCAAAAACAACTGGAAGATTTCCCAGGGGATTAATATCAGCCTTGGTTGGGAATTGTGTTTTAGATTTATAATTTATTTTTCAGACCTGTTGCATGCAGATTTCTCAGATAAGGTTCAGGTGCCTCTTCTCATTCCACTTCCTATTTTATAATGTCTGCCACAAAGCTTAACTTCTGTTGCTAAGGGAAATGCGATGTAACACGAACTTCTTGTTCAAAGTTTTACTATATTTCTGAATAAAAGTGACAAAAGGAATAATTCACGGAAAAAATGTGGCTTTCTATATTCAAAGCCTCTTTTGTGTGATTCTGCAGAAATTGAAAAGTGATGGTGACTTTACAAGGCAACTCTTTGCTTTTTTGGCTTGTGACACATGGAATACTAATCTTCCACCCTTTCATATCCCACATTTAAAACATAGGACATACTTACCTGTATGCTTGTATAATTTATTATGCAACTTTTTTTATTTCATGCAGGGTAGGGAACCTAAGCCTTCTAGATGTCCTGAGCAGTTCTGAGCATCTCTCATTACTGACCATGCTGGCTGGGCTTCTGGGAATATCTGAAAGACCATATGTTTCTCATCTCTGCTTTTAATATATCAGATGCAATGGGGAACCAGAATGTCATGCAGTCCTTATTTCCCAATTAGTGAAAAGTTGTGAGAGAAATATCATTTGAATTTGGATTCCTTTTAAATGAGTGATCCTTGAAATATATGGTCTTTCTGCAATACTTTATTTACAAGAACAGAAGTAGAATTAAGATAAACAAGAGCAATATTTAGTGTGCTGCTTTAGGTATTGATAAATATTTATTTATTTAAGTTAATTTATATGGCTCCTCACATCATACTAATGATTTAAGGCAGGGCTGTCAAACTCATGGCCAGATGCGTCACATGCTCGCCATGCCCATGCCCAGTTTAGCGAAGGGGGGAAAAGGTCCCAACACATCATGTGACGATGCCATGACAACGTGAGTTTGACACTCCTGGTTTAAGGTGCCCTCTATCCCATCCTCTGTGAACGGGAAGCAAACGTGAAGCTCTGTAGCCACCAATCATGTACAAGATCCCCATGTAATTAAGGAGCCAAGAAAATTGTGAAAATCTCTTTAGCAGATCTTGCACATGATTAGTGGATGCAACAGTGGCCTGCAGAAAGAGACAACTGATCAGTGCCTCCTTTGTTACTGCTGAAATGCTTTTTATTAGTGAAGTATTATGCTTCTTTAAGTACTAAGCATCCACATTCCAAATAGATTGCTATACATCTCAACCATTACTTTCAAGGAAGAATATATCTACTACACTTCCAAAATCATTAATTTGAAATTTCCTTAATAAAAACATACAGCATTTACTGGCTTGTTGCATTTACAATTTATATTGTTTTATTTGTTTCTTAGTATGATTTGATTGCTTATTAGTAACCTATGACTATCACTAAGTGTTGT
>JANHJO010006071.1:0-12456 GCA_032468235.1 Pseudoxyrhopus heterurus | reverse complement strand
CAGTTCAAGAAAGTAACTCATAATCGACTATGTTCAGCTTTATCTGATGGACATTTTTTTTAACTTTTATTATATTTATTTATATTTTTTTAAAAAACAAACAAAAACCATAATAGAAACATACAAAACACAAACACAACATCTTAGTAGCTTCCAATTCTGACTGTATTACATCACACATTTTGAGTTCACTTTTGTCGAACACTTTCCTTTGTAAGTTTAAATTATATTTTAAAGAATTATGAAAAATGGTTAATGAAATGTGGTGAGGAGATGGAAATGAAATCAAGAGACATATTGGAGGTTGGAACATAGACTGGTTTACTCATGGACAATTGACTGAGAGATTTAAAATGGACAAAAAGATATATGGCTTTGAAGAAGAGAAATCTGAAAATTAGAAAATTTATTATGTCAGAACGATGAACATCTAGTAAAAAATGTATTCACTGCTGTTAAGATATGAAATGGAAGAGAAGCAAGTGCAAGAACATTTAATAAAATGGATGAAAAACTGGTTACTCTGTGGAGATGGAATGATGGACATTTATTTTTGAGGAGCGTCTATTCTAGTGAGGAAAGCATCACTTTAAGATAATTGATTAAAGTAGTAGAATGAGATACCTACCAACTGAGTAGGTGTTACTTCTCCTCTTAGAGGCTACGTGAACTGCTTTGACATTACAAGAATATGTTGGCTAGAAGTTAGAAAATGTGGCCCTGCTGTGATCAGCAGGGACTTTCATACATTCACACCATCTTCTTCAAGTTCTTTCAGAAGAATCTGTTTGCAATTACAGTCTGTTTTACTTGCTAGGTGGGAAATTTTTTTACTCAGTATGTTCCATGATAAGCTATCATTTAAAAAAAAAAGGACCTTCTTTCCGTTCCTCTTAATTCTCCTCCCTCTATAATTTTACAACATTTCCTAAATTCTTCAGACAAGATGAAAAAATGGCATAGATGTTTTCTGCCTCTGCATTTTTGTTTTCCATAGTTAGAAAATCAAAATATTCCAAAGGAGATGTCCCATCCCCATCGGACAATCCTGGTTCCAACTTCTCCTCTGAACCAGGCTCTGAGGGGGCCATGACACCATGTTGTGCAGAGCTCAGATCTTGAACCTGGGCTGTTGGCTCTCCAAGTTCAGCATCTTTAAACACCCCGGCTTAGAAGTTCCAAACACCAACTTCTAAACGCCCCAACTGAGGTAACTTAAGAATGATGAAAGTTGAAATCCAAAAGTGTTTTGCTTAATATAGGGCATAGAATAATAGGGTTGGAAGGGACCTTGCAGATCTTCTAGTACAACCCGCTACCCCCTGTATCATCTCTCTATGTATAAAATCGGATGTGTGTGTGTGTTCAAGCATAGCTCTCGAATGGCTTGACCAATTCGAACCAAACTTGGTACACAGATGACTTACCCTCTGGGAACAAACACTATGGGGGTAAGACACCCCTAACACCCATCGGGGGATCTGTGTCCCCTAAAAATAGTGCTGATGGCTTCACAGTACTCCACAAGGGGGCTCCCTTTAACTTGCAAAGCTGCGCGAGAGACCAGCGTGATGCCCATAGAGTTACTACAACTAGAGGCTCCCTCTCACTTCTGACATTGTGCGAGAGACCAGCATGAGGTCCATAGAGCTACTACATATAGAGCTCAGCCCAACTACAGGATTTTCCTGTGTAATACAGCATTCTGAAAAATAAATATCTGGGTAAAGCTGGGTCATTGGCTAGTTTCAGATAAATGGTTGTCCAGTCTTTTCTTGAAAGGCTCAAGTGATGGGGTACCCACAACTTCTGAAGGCAAGCTGTTCCACTGGTTAATTGCTCTCATCATTAACGTGTCCCAACAGGTAACTATTTATCAGGTGTATCAAACTCAAGGCCCATGGGCCAGATTCAGCCTGCGGGGTGCTTAGATCTGGCCTGCGGGGCCACCCTGGAAACAGTGAAGGACTGGACCACGTGTGGCCCTCGTGATTTCCATTTTCACTGGCAGAGGTTTGCAGGAGGCTGTTGCAGCCGGAAACAGAGCTCAGGAAGGCCACGTTGAGCTCTGTTTCCACTGGCAGAGGGTTGCAGGAAGCTGTTGCAGCTGAAAACGGAGCTCAGGAGCTCGTTTTCGCTGGCAGAGCACTCGGGCCACCACAGGCGCCCCTGTGACATCTAGCTGGCCACGCCCATCCTGGCCACACCCACCCTGTTCATGCCCCCCCCCCTTCAAGATAAAATAAAATCCTGATGAGGCCCTCAATGAAATCCAGTTTGACACACTTGCCATATATGGTCCCTACCAGTTTTGTAGAACATCCTCCAGGCAAAAAGATTGCTTCAACCGCCCCTTTCAATTTTATGCAGATAAAACATTTAGAAAAGGGTTAATCGGAACTTCTCCAGGAACTCAACCTTGGTAGAATCCTCAAGATGGGGATTTTATTTCTTGCTGTTTATTATTTTGAAAGAGACGGCATGCCATGTTTGCAAAAGTGTTTTTTACTCTACAAGCACTTACAATGTGCAATCTTGTTTTCCCCCATTAAACGGATTTAATACAGAATAACAGACATCTGTTGTTATAAAATTTACCACTCTCACAGGATGTTATAAAAACAAGTGGAACTGCCTGGAAAATAGTTCTTTTATTTCGTTCTTTTTTTTTCAATATCCATTTTCTTTTTTCTTTTTGCAAAAGAAAAACATTTAAAAAAAAAACATATTTTTTTCCTAATACTTTGTTGGAGGATCTCTTTGGTCCCAGTGAGATAACTCTAGGATAGAATAACAGAGTTGGAAGGGATCTTGAAGGTTTTCTAGTCCAACCCCCTGTTCAAGGAGGAGACCTTATACCATTTCAGACAAATGATTGTCCAATCTCTTCTTAAAAACTCACAACTTCTGGAGGCAAGTTGTTCCACTGATTAATTGTTCTGACGGTCAGGAAATTTCTTCTTACTTCTAGGTTGCTTCCCTCCTTCATTAGATTCCATCCTTTGCTTCTTGTTCTACCTTCAGGTGAAAGTAAGTGCTGTGCCTCCTCCAGATGTTGCCTCAAGGTCACCCAGCTGGGAGGAGCTGCATACCAAACTGCACTTGGACTGACTGTTATGAAAACATCTTGCCCGAACCTGATTGGTTACACTGGGGGCGGGCATTGAGAGATAGTTAAGGGAGAGGAAAATAGAATTTAGGGACTTCGGCTATGCAATACTACAATACACTTGAACTCTAATAAAATTATACCTTTCTCAACAAATGGAGCCAAGAATTGTTCCTATTTAGAGGTTTAAGTTGTGTAGGTCTGACACTTTCCTCAGCAGCCTCTCTTACCTTTGCCTCCCCCACAAATCCACAAAAATTGTCAACTAAATAGTTACTTGAACTGACCAATCAGGGGGAACATTTGCTGCACAAATGTTCCCGTACTTTTCCAACGGCTAAAGGGATCCTACCACTCATATATAAAAAGCCCTCCCACAGCAGACACTCGTCTCCTTGTCACATAGCTCTCCTAGGCTATAATTACCTAAGAGCAGGCATGCATGCTGCATGCCTGCAATATATTACTATTGATAGAATAAGACAAATAATCAGTTTATTGCTGTTAAACCGTTTATTGAATAAAAACATCTTTACTGAAGACATCTGCTGTTAGCATCATTTGTGTTGGAGAAAATCTCAAACGTCACCATTGGGCAAAAACCTCAACAAAAAATCTGTGTGGATAAAAGCACAGTCCTGATCATGGGGCTGAGAGGACCCCTCATTGCATGCCCCTCTTGCTACTATTTTGATATCTATCCTTGCCAGGGCTGTTGAATTGATGAGCGGGTCGATCGCAGGTTAAAACATGCTGCTTCCAAAATTTGTACTTCAAATGGAAGGTACCATCCGTGCTCTCATTGGAAAGATTCTTGTCTCATCTTTCTCCTCCTAGGATCCCATCAGAAGTATAGAACCATGCTGGCTTGTTAGGGAGGGGTGGGTTACTACCGGTCTAACAACTGGTTCAGTGAGTGTGCGCTTTGTGTATGCGCATGCCAAACACGCATTGCACGCACGCACATTACATTCGCTAATTCGGAAAACAGACCTTTTGCTGAGCCTCTGGAGATTCGCAACAGCTGACGGATGGGAATCCACGCTTCCAAGCCAATCAGCTGGGTTTCAGAAAAGGGTAAAAATAGCGATAGCAATAGCAATAGCACTGTATTTATATACCGCCTAATCAGGGCTTGCAACCCTCTCTAAGCAGTTTACAATGTCAGCATATTGCCCCCAACAATCTGGGTACTCATTTTACCGACCTCGTAAGGATGAAAGGCTGAGTTGACCTTGAACCTTGGCCCTCCTTGTATGAGATTGTGCGGCCTCATGGGAAGGAATGGAAGAAGGAGCAAACCGCCAAGAGTTGCAGGTAATGAAAGAACAAATCAAAAATTTCTTGATAACTTGAAAGCAAAATTTTAAAGAATCATTTGCAGTGGACCAATGGGAAGAATTATGAGAAAAAAAAGTTAATAAAATTTATTCCAGTTATAATTTATGGGGAAATTGGTATAAAATGTTTTACAGATGAAAAATAAATCTGTCAAGAAAACACAGAAGACATATAACCACAAATGTTGGAAATGCCACAATGAAGATCCTATCTCAATCATAAGGCAATTATATTTTTTAAAAAAACACCTGAAAACAATAGAAAGAAATATATCAAAATATTCCAAAACTTCTTAAAAATGAAATTGGGACTGAAACTCTTAAATATTTTAATTAGATATAATTCCAGAAAGCACAAATGAAAATTTTCATAATATATATATAGAGAGATAGAGCTGCAAAAACAAATTTGGCACAATGCTGGAAGACAAAAAAGAGTGTTTGTATCTTGCTGACAATATTAGATTAGGAGACTAAAATTGGAAAATATATTGCAATGGCAAAATTTGGTGGTACATATCCATAATATTTAGGTATTTGGAATATAATTTCTAGGGCTTAAACAGAAACCAGCAGCAAGCTTTAATGTAAAGTACAGAGTGTCTAATCTTCAGTTCGCGGTTAGGGACACAAACAGAAGTGAAGGGGAAGACACGTTTATTGGATATCTTTTCACAATGCTTTTAATTCATATTTAGTAAGTCATAAATTTATTTTCTCTAATTCCTTTTCTTATTCTCCTCTGTGTCTTTTTTAAACAATAAAATAGAAAATAAAAAAGGGAGAGATTGGGTGAGTCAGTTGAAAGCTTACAGTATTTCATAAATGACAACTTAGTTAAGATAGAAAGAAGCATCAGAGATGTTACTCTAATGAGCTCCCTATACTATAAATAAGGTTGGGAAATTCCTCTTCCAGTTTTTAAGATTCTGTAGTTAGTGCAGTTGAGCATTCAAGACATCTCAATGTCTGGTTCTTACTTCCTTCTCACACTGGACTTTGAGAAAAAGCCTGGCTACAAAAGGAAAAAGGACTGATGGCTGATCACCTCTGAGAAGACTCATAAGACACCTGGAGATAGCTTAAAAGTACAGTGGCAACAAAGGCAGCTGGAAACATGCCTAGAGTTAGTGGGAGAGGAATGTGGCAGGGCAATTCTAGCATTGAAGCATGCAAGAAGAACACTTGGCAGCCAGAACATCTGACATGCCAGGTATTGGCTGCAATGGAGAAAAACATTGATAATAAGGACAGGAGAAGTCCAAAAATGAAATGGGAGAAGCAGAAGCAACAGAGCTTACCAAGCTGACAGCTTTAACCTGCATTCCAGACTGAGAGATCAGAGTTACTTGTAGACAGAGACACAGTAACATAAAGGTTAGAGTCATGAGTGTCAGAGGCCAAGTAAAAGACTGGAGCTGATGATGGATAGACCCAACAGAGAACGTTGGAAGCCAATCTAAGTGATAACAAAATGACATTGAAGGCTTGACTAGAGCATCAAAGCCATGATCTCAGTGAAGTGAACAACCACCCAGAGTAGCCAATATTCCCAGGAGGCATGCCCAGTTTAAGGAGGTCTGAAACACTGGCATTGTAGACTATCAAGACTTCAGAGAGGTTGGCATCCCAATCCAAGAAGGTAAAATGAGACTTAGAACACCGCAAACCATTACTGGATAGTTCAAATGCAAGAGAACCAACACCTTCCAATTAGCAGCAGATCAAGCCAGTGGTGGGATTCTATTTTTTTTACTACCGGTTCTGTGGGCGTGGCTTGGTGGGCGTGGCTTAGTGGTCACATGGCNNNNGGAGGGTGGGAGAGGGAGGGGTTATGGGGGGGAGAAAAATAGAAAATGTACTCTTTGTAAAACTTTTTAAATAAATAAAAAAAAAAGATCAGCTGCTAAGCATAGAAGCACGCCTCTTGGGTGAGACAATCTAGCCTTCCTAGACACTGAAATAACTTTGTCTAGGCACGACCAAAGGGAAAAAGAAGGAGTAGAGAATGTTGAAAAGCATAAGATAGAGGGGAAAAAACAAAATAAAAATGTAATATGGAGGATATAGGATACAGGACATAGCAAAGAAATCACAGGATCGATACAGGAATAATAGAAACATGAGAAATCATGAAGAACAAGGTAAAAGCAAAACGCAAGCTCTGCACTTTTTGTTTGTGTTTGTGACATCATGATGGAGACCCAAAAGTGCAATGTTTTCACCCCTTGGTCCTCCTTTCAGATATCCATGGGAACAACCCTATTGAATGTTATCCTTTGGCTTTGGGTAATGAAAATCCTGAACACAGCAATTGTCACACTTTTCATGTCTGTCACCACCCCCAAATTAAACATGACTCTCAGTGGCTCATATGATATTAAGAAAAAGATTAAAACATCTGTGGTACATTTGAACATTTTGACTCAGTTTGTAAATCAGAAAAGCCAATTGGCATAGCAAAAATAAATACAATTAAATATAAATACAAAAAGATGGTGGCCATGAATAATACAGAGGTCCTGGAATACATATTTTCTTGCTCTGGATTAAACAGCTAGATCAAGGAAGTCTTCCCTATCCCTGACAATCTGCATATGAATCAGACTTATACCAGCAACTTACAGTAGAGGCTTCAGCATCAATGCAACTTCTCCCAGTTGCTACAAAAAAAACGGTCCTCCATTAAAATTCTCCATATTTTTTAATGAATCTCAGAAGTATGTTGCCTTGATCTAAAAGAATGGTCCCAGTAAAAAAATGACAAATTAAAAACATTATTTGCTGAAAACAGTTTTAGCATTTTGGTGAGTAGAAGAGTTAAAGTTCTGAAGTAACTGGTTACAGTCTGAAACCTTCTGATCATACTGTGCATTAAACATTGATCACCAAAGACTTGAGTGTATCTCTTAGGGACTTCAAAAGTTGTGACTGCATTGTAATTTTTAATGTGACTAAAGAGAGGAAATGTTAAAATTATCTAGCTAGAAAGTAATCCCATGAACATTAAATGTAATGAATTAAATGTAAATGAAATCATTTTCCGTTTCCGTCACCAATTCTCCTAGAATTATGCCTCCTAACATGTCACTTGAGGTACTGTCTTCCCCACTTGCAAAATACACACTTCTCATAGACACAAAATTGCCTAAAAGGAAAAACTCTCAAATGTCATCCAATGAACATGCCTTCACGGGAGTGATCACATTATTAAATATGTAATGCAAGATATTTTCATGATGTGCCTTGCTGGCACTTTCAGAATATGAACAGACAGAAAAATAATAATACCCAAGCCAATTAATAAAGCTTATCAGAGGTATCCAGGATGCTCAAAGCATATAGTTTCACCTACATGAGCTTCAAAACTGGTAAGCAGCATCCAGTAAAGAGGATCCAGAGGATCCAGTAAAATCCTCTGAAGGAATCTTGTCACAGTGGCCAGCCTAGCAATACTTCAGAGCTACAATTCTAAAATTTTCTGCTAGCAACAAAGCTTTAATCACAAAACATCTGGAGAACCTCCCTTTTTTTCTCACCTGTACACTGGCAGGTTCTGTTGAAGAACTTCAGGGGCCATTGTTCCCGATCATCCACATTACGGAGAGTGTAGGGCCCACTCCAGGGCCTTCTGTCCACCTGTACCTCCTGACAGGTACCCTTGCCTTGCTGTGAACCACACACATTGTTCGGATTCGACCCCAAAGCTGGGCAGCACTCCTTGGATTGCAGCTTTTCTACAGTCATACACACCCGTGGAAATTGGGCCTTTGTCTCTGGAAGCCCAACAACGCTCAGATATGCAAAGAGTGTCAGGCAAAGCAATCTTTCATCTTGGAGCAGGAATGCCATCAAGATCTTAGTTTCCAGAGCCTGCAAATCTCTGGTGCTCAAGCTTACGGCTCTGAATGCAGGATAGTGTCATTAGCTGTCTCCAGCTGATGAGCAAGCCCCACTTGAACTGACCCAAGCAACAATTTTTGTTCTTCTCACTGCAGCTAGTTTAACCCCTGGGGGTCTTTGCTTAATCCAAGTTTCCCAGGATTGAATGTGATTAATAGGCAAGCAATTTAGCTCTTTGTTGTTTGCCAAGAAGCCATAAATTAAGGTTTTATATGTGGGGGTCAGTAAACCCTAATTAGAAGGATTAGCCTTTTGAAAACCCTTATGATTAGCACATGACATTATGAGGAAAAAGAAACCCATGGACTGCCGGAGGAGAAGCGCGGGATGACAGAGACAAAGCAACTTTGATTTCCACAGCTTCATCTTTTCTTCTGCTCAGTGGTTTGTGAGACTGTAGCCTCAGACTTCCTGCTGTGGGCTGAGGGGTCCAAGTTTCTTTGAGACCTTTGTAACGGGTTGAAAAATCTAGACCTCCGGCAACATCTGTGGTTGGAATATTGTAAATCACTCTGAACACTTTAAAGGATCACAAGCTATCACATGGCAGAGGACTTTGAATTCAGGTGTTTGAAAGACCCTTTCAGCCAGTTGCTTCCAAGCCTACATAAAGATCGGGTGGGGAGGGCCTCTACTGGTGGGTTTGTACAACCAACTCTGTCCCAATTAGGAAACTCTTTTTCTGGCCTCCATGCTGCGTTTGTTCATATTAAAGGGAGATGTATCTCTGAACTTAAGCATCTGTGGATGAAAAGTACACCAGGTCCCAACTCTTAGATTGCCTGTCAGTTTGCTTCTTGGTAGTTTAAAAAAAAAACAATTGCTGTGCATTTTCTGTTTTAAAATACTCTTAGTTTTATTATGATGAATTAATTTGAGATTATTTTTATTGCTTTCTTGTAAACCATGCTAAGAGAAAAAGCAGCTATAAAACAAATTAATAAGATCGATAATTACAATGATAATGCCTCTGCAAGGATCCTAAGATCATCCTGAAGGTCCTACTGTTTTATAACAGCCATGTATACTTAAAAGGTAGACAGTCATGAATTTAAGATGAAGTCAGAGTATATTCAAATGACATTTTGTGCCATCTGTTTTCTAGCTATAATATCAAGACTGTTATATGTTCAATCATGTCCCAACAAAGACAGAGATCTTCACTAAGAGGCTAGCTAATTGTACTTATCATTGGAAGATCAAGAGCATCCACATACAAAAAAAATTAAATATTCTGTTTCACTCTTCTGTGGTTTAGAGAGAACGAATAAGAGATTTTCTTCCTGATTACATCTAATGTGAAATAGACAAAAAATATTTCATAGCATCTGTAGGGGCAGTCAAAATAACCCAAAAGGCAGCAAGTAGAAACCCCTTATGAAGTTTTTGCATAAAGAACCCGATATTATTTATGATTTGATGATTAGAAAGAGAGAGTCAAGATGTAACTTTAGAAACGGGGTCAATTTATGATTGTATTTATAACTGCTGTAAAGAAGATTGGAATTATACCTTTTTCTCTTTCTTTCTTATTTACTGTATCTGCTACTTTTTTCTATACTTTTAGAGGGCTTTTTTTTAGTTTTTCTTTTTTTTCCTTTTTCACTCTATTTTACTTTCTATTAGTCTGCATTGCGTTTAAAATTTTCAATAAAGTTTGAAAGGTAGCTAGAGAGATACACGTACACATATACTTATAGCAGTGTGGCAGCTTAGCTAAAGTCCTGCCTGTTGATGTTTGGATCATCGTTTCAGAGATATTTTCTTGCCGGATTCCTCAATGGCTTCAATAATGACTGAGCTTCTAATGTACTTGAAAAATTATTTAAAATTCAGGGAGTTATTCAGAGATGTATCTGCCTTGAGAGCGGCCCATGTTGAATTTTATAGCACAGTTCATATAACTGCCTCTGTGGTGGGGAGATAAGAATTGATCCTCATCTCTTTTTTTCTGCCTTGTTAGATTTATGGGTTCCAGTAACATTGCTGGGGCTGGTCTGGGTTCTCTTTTTGTTCTTGGGTGGCCTTTTGGGGACGTTGAGTTAAGGCAGAAGCTTTGAGGTCAAGTCTCTGTTGCAAATCAGGAGCTTATTTCAGAAGCTGCTAATGTGCCGCCATCTTAGCTCCTCCTCAGTTGATATAACAACATATGGCATATATAGCTATTATAGTTGACCTCAAGAGAAGTTTTATGACACTTATATGATGTCATAAGGTGCTTTATAATTGTTGTATCATAAAATGTTATATAAAACTTGCCAAATTTCAATCCCCAGATTCAGGATTTTGGTCACATTCTGTAAGTTAGCCCATTTGGAGTACTTCGGTTTAAAAATTGTTGTCCTGCGATGCACTTTTCACCCAGGAACAAGAGTTTTAGCACTATATTATATAGATACATTTTATAAAGTTTATATAAAATATGTATATTTTATGAGTCAGGGATAACCTCCATCAGCTCAAAGTAAACAGGACCATGCCAGAATCCCTTTTAATTTTTGTGCATATTTTAATTTTACTTTATTCCTCCACTGTATTTTATTTTTATTCTATTCATTTTTATTATTATATTTTATTTTGTATTTTATCATTTTGGTACTAATAGTTTTCTTAAAAGAAAATGTCAAAACTTGTTATGGGTTAGAGTTATGGTGGTCTTTTCTTATTTTGAGGGGGAAAAGAAGAAGAAAGAGAAAGCAGGGCTTGTGATTCAATGGAGTGTGTGAGGAAGATAGAGACCAGTATAGGTCCTATTATTAACATTTAAACAAATAATTGAATTAATTTTATTGTACTCATTAGGTTAAAATGGGTCATCACCTGGTTCCTTTAGTTTTAGAACATGTCTATACTTTTTCTAGCACTAAATAAATGCTTCTAACTTTTACTTAGGTTTAAACCTCACAGACGCACTCTTACAGCCAGACTTCCCAAGTTCCCCTCACCCTCTAGAATTCCGGCTGGGGAATTCTGGGAGTTGAAGTCCACATATCTAATAATCACCAAGGTTGAGAAACACTTCTGTGAAAAACAACTCCCATTATCAGTGGTTTTCAAACTATCTTTCTATCTGCTTCAACATTCTTTGATTTACCACTTTACTACTCCCAATAAATGCAGGTCTCAAACAAGCTGTACACTGCAGGATGCTCAACTATTTTTGTGGTGTTAAGTTTCTTGGGATCACTGCACCCTGCTAGGGTAAAGACTGGAGTATATCAAACAAAATTTTCCAGATGCTATTCAGCAATAACTCAAAATTTGTTTTATTGATTTTTATTTGTTTATTTATATCCCACCTTTATTATTTTTACAAACAGCTCAAGGCAGCAAGCACACCTTCTTCCTCCTATTTTCCTCACAACAATAACCTGAACACACCTGAACACGTGAAGTGTTAATTCCACTTTAGAATGCCTTGGAAAGGCCACAATTTTGGTCTCCACGATGTAAAAAAGATGTTGAGACTGTAGAAAGAGTGCAGAGAACAGCAACAAAGATGATTAGGGGACTGGAGGCTAAAACATATAAAGAACGGATGCTGGAATTGGGTATGTCTAGCTTAATGAAAAGAAGGACTAGGGATGACATGATAGCAGTGTTCCAATATCTCAGGGGTTGCCATAAAGAAGCGGGAATCAAGCTATTTCAAAGCACCTGAGGGCAGGACAAGAAGCAATGTATGGAAACTAATAAAGGAGAGAAGCAACCTAGAACTAAGGAGAAATTTCCTGACAGTTACAACAATTAATCAGTGGAACAACTTCTTCTGGAAGTTGGGAATGCTTCAACACTGGAAGTTTTTAAGAAGAGTTTGGATAACCATTTGAAATGGTATAGGGCAGTAATGTTGAACCTATGGCACGCGTGCCCAAAGTGGCACATGGAGCCATGTCACCTGGCCTGCCAGCCATCGCCCAGCCCAGCTCCACTGTACATGTGTGCGCGACCCCTGGGTTTCTAGCCCAAAAACTCCCAAAAAACAGCTGTTTTTCGGCTTTTTTCCCCTAGAAATCCTGGGGGTTGTGCGTGCATGCGCGGGGGGGTCATGCGCATCTGGGCGTGCATTGCATTGTGAGTGGGGGGCACATGGGAGTGTGCGAG
>JANHJO010006069.1:104346-114966 GCA_032468235.1 Pseudoxyrhopus heterurus | reverse complement strand
ATGCAAGTAGAAAAATAGGGACCACCTTTGGTGGGAAGGTAACAGCGTTCTGTGTGCCTTCGGCGTTTAGTCATGCCGGCCACATGACTACGGAGACGTCTTCGAATAGCGCTAACTCTTCGGCTTTGAAACGGAGATGAGCACTGCCCCCTAGAGTCGGGAATGACTAGCACGTACAGTATGTGCAAGGGAACCTTTACCTTTAAGAGTCAATGGACCTCAAGGGTGGCTGGACTTAAATCTCTTTTGGGGGTATAAGGGCTCCAGGCAGTTGATGCATTTCACCATGCCCTCCAGCTCAGCCTGGTTATCTAAATGTACAACTGAAACCAGAGGTTTTTCTTCTAGGTGTGATGAATAAACAGTTGAAGAAAAAAAATGGAGCTTTGTTTTTATATAAGATAACAGCAGCAAGATGTTTGTACACACAGAGATGGAAAGATCTACAGATTCCCACCATGGAGGAATGGATGATGAAATTAATGGAATTGGCTGAGTTGGCAAAACTATTTTAATTAAAAAAAAAGACTGTCTAATTTAGTTTCTACATGGTAACAATTTTTGGACTTTTTGCTTGAGATTGAAAGAAATGCTGTATATATTTTGGGATGTGACAATCAGAATTGTTTGTGATTACAAAAATACTGTATATTACTGAATTTCAGACCAAAAAGTTAATGTATTTATATTTGTAATTATTAAAGAAAGTTGGAATTTAGTCTCTTCTTCTTTTCTTTCTTTCATATTTTCCCCTTTTTATTTGCACATTACCCTTCTCTATATTTTACCCCTTTTAAAAATATTTTATTATTTGCAGAAATTTAATAAAGTATAATTTTAAAAAGATATGCCTATATGCTTCATTTTTAAAAACAAAGTTCACTGTGGGGCCTTGTGCCTGTGGTTTTCTCAGCCTACCTTATCTTGTAGAACTATCCAATGGGGAAAGGAGACCAATGGTATAGATCCCTTGAGGTCCTTGGAGAAAGGAAGGATAAAGGAACTGGGTTTCAGCACCCAGGAACATTAGCCTCTTGCATCATCCTGTCACTGTGACAGAGAATCATAGTTAATTCTGGATTGAAAGTTTAGATAAATGGGAAAACAGGCAGCAAATTTATTCTCTCTTTCTGGGTGTGCATTCTTACTTTGCTTTGTATTCAATCATCCAGGCAGCTTTGGTTAACAGTTCAAAAAAGGCAGACTCTGAAGAAAACTCCAGCAAGACTAACACTGATGGAATCAAAACTGCAGTAAAATTCCCTAATAAAAATCTCTTTCTGAATAAAGCCTACGAAATAAAAAGCAGTTGGTCACTGAAAAAGATATTTAGGAGGTTCCAGCAAGTCTTTCTGTGGAGAAAACTTTATACTCAAGGTATTACAATAGGTAGGGGAAACCTTCTCCCTTTGGTTGCCTATGGAAATCATTGGGCAATCAGGCTGCTGCAACCAGATTTTGGCACAGCAAACTTGGGGTGCTCAGATGTCACCGAAGGAAATCTGCTGGAATAATTGGCATATGAGTTGTGGGATGTTCCTGTTCTTGTGTGCCCCCTTCCAGTGTCCTGCTCAGGCAACCATGGAGATGGTACATCATGAGCTTTCTTGTGTTCTTCCTCACCTCCTTTGTGTTTGGCTTTAAAACAGTGTCGTGTACGGTACATGATACTCCTGGAATTATTCAATAGTAGGATTGTAGCTGGCTGTTCCGCGTTGGTTGAATGAGTTAGAACTCCAAGGCATCGTTACTCATGTTGAATGTATGGGTATGTGGAGGCACCTGCTGTGGGAGAACATTGCCCTCATAGTAAGTTCATTGGTTCCTCCAGAGTGTGAGTGGTATATAGACCTTATTACTGGTAAAACTCCTGACTGATGGGCTGGAATCAGTTTAATGCTGCTTTTATATTTCTTGATTATGTGTTTTTCCACTCGACTCCTGGCCTAGGCATGCATTGGGGATGGATTACTAATTTTAACCTATTGTTTTATCGTCTTTTATTATTGCTTTTTTAGTTTTATATATTTCTCTGTGTGTAATTGCAGAAGAGCAGGATATAAATAACAACATTTAGTCATTATCATCTCTTTAGTTCATAGCTTGATGGTCGAGGATCAATACATCTTTACTCAAAAGTAATTCCCTCTTAATTCAGCGTTGATAACTCTTGGGTAGGGATGCCGAATAAATGATGTAATTAAGAAATCAATAATAGAGCATGCAAATCTGTTCGTCTGGCTGGATGCGAGGGATGGGGGAGCATTGTAAAGAAAATACGATTTCTAGCAGCTAGAATCTAGCCAATTGTTACTGTATTTGTTTTCTCAGGGGCTTTTACATTGAAAATGCCTAGTAGAAATTTGAATAAGCTTTACATAATGCTTCAAATAAAAAGAATTATCCAGGGAAGATCTAGCAAATGACGAGTAAGGCAGGTATAGGTAGGTTGTGTTTTACACTTGTGCACCAGCACACACAAACATACCTCCAAACACTGCCCTTCCTGCCTGGCCATCCTAGATGCCATTAGATGTAACTCAACAAACGATTTCATAAACCTACTTAAGAATGTAAAAGTTTGATAATAATTCCTGTATTATTAACCCTCCCACCCTTGTAAATTTTATGGGCTGGGAGCTATGGGGGGGTGGGGGAATTGGAGGCACGGCCATCGGATGGGACTCCACAGCTGTGATTCATTCTGCTGTCAGTCTGGGTCATATTTATTAATAGTCCTAATGCGGGAAGCAATAAAGGAAGAGAGAAATTCTATTAATTAAATCATTGTTATAATTAACTTTCATTAAAGGAAAATCAATAAAGAGGAGCCACGACTGAAATAGTGCCCATCCATTATGGTTGATTTTACTGGAATGCATTCAGGGCCTGCCATATATTACAGAAGTGGCGGGTTGGGCGGGCAGATAGTGAGTGGTAGCAAAGCTGCAAAAAGAGGGCCATGTCACAGCCAAATGATTTAAAGGAGCCTTCTCTATCTCTATGCGTCCGGATGTTCAGATAGAGATTTGAACCAGGTATAGGTAAGATGCATGCCCTTGCATAATAGAGGTAGGTGTGCAGATGTAAACTTGAGCATCTTAAGATTACTATGCAATCGTGCTTTGAGTAGATTACTGGAATAGACTTCTGTACTGGAATTTAGCGTGGACAGAGTATATACTATGCTAGGAAGCATGGAAAGCATATTTTATGGTCAATCCATGAGAAGTGCAGTTTTTGTGGAATCTTGACCCAGAGATGCAAATGTCTCTGCTATATGGACAGGTGCTCAACATTAAAAAAAAGGAAAGCAAAGAGCATATTCAAGAGTTTCCAGGAATAGTTGGAATATCTCTCAAACGTTGATCTGGAAAACATTCCCTGCAGACACAAGCTGAGAGATGGGAACTCTACCTCTCAAACTGTAGGCCAATGTAAAGGACATTGTTGTGCCTTGGAGAGCTGTGATATGGTGGCCCTAAAAGGTAGAGAACACGTGGACCGTGTTCTCTACCTTTTACAGTGTATTATCTTGATCTGCTGCAGATTCAGGATTTGCTCTGTCAACCATATTCTCCTCTAGTAGCTCAGGTTGGTAGTTAAGCTGTTGGTTTGAGCTCCAAGCTTGGCAATTTGGTTGCAAATGTTTCGTCACCATTCGAGGAGACATCGTCAGTGCATTTTGAGTTGTTCTCCTTCTCCCCCCACCTCTCCTGTCCAGGTAGTCCTCGACTTGCAACAGTTTGTTTAGTGTCCATTCAAAGTTACAACGGCACTGAAAAAAAGTGACTTAATACCATTTTTCACACTTACAACCTTTGCCCTTCCTTTGCTAACCCCACAATCAGGTCATCAAAATTGAGACGCTTGGCAACTGACTCATATTTATGACCATTGCTGTCTCCCAAGGTCACGTGACCACCTTTTGCAACCTTCTGGCGAGCAAAGTCAATGGGAAAGCTAGATTCATTTAACAGTTGGGTTACTTACTTATCAACTGCCGTGACTCACTTAACAACTGTGGGAAGGAAGATCGTAAAATGAGGCAAAACTCACTTAAAAATGTCTCACTTAACAAGAGAAATTTTGGGCTCAATTGTGGTCGGAAGTCAAGGACTATTTGTAGTCTATAGATTTCGAATCAGAGTTGAAGAATCTTGCAGGCATATATCTTCATGCATTCCTTGCCATTGATCATGTACCTGGAACTGGTGGGAGTTACAGGTAGCAACAACTGTAGCTCCACCAGGTCCCTATTCCTGTTAATTACAGCTGCTACATATAGGGAACGTTTCTGCTAGACAGTGCTAAATGCTCAATCACAATCCACATACAAGGTTCATATTAAAATGAATTGTTGCTTATAGCACTGTGCTTGGAAATATCCAACTGCTTTCAGTTAAAGTTTGCTGGCACATTTAAGAAATTTGCTAAACAAGTGTGAGTTCCTGATGTACTATTTCAGTGCTGCTTATTGGTGTTTTTAACCATTTTTTTCTTACTTCATGTTGTTAATTGTTGATTTTTTTTAAAAATGTTCAGTATAGCCATGGGAAGCAAAAAGCAGGACGATGGACATTATTATAGCAATAGCAATAGCACTGTATTTTATATACCGCCTATCAGGGCTTGTAACCCTCTCTAAGCAGTTTACAATATTGCCCCCAACAATCTGGGTTCTCATTTTACCGACCTCGGGAGGATGGAAGGCTGAGTCAACCTTGGAGCTGGTGGGATTCGATCAGCCAAACTGCTGATCCCAGTTTTGCTTTTCTGACTTGATCGAGAATAACGTCTGACTTGATCATAAATAGCTGAAGCTTGAAGCTTGCCTAATATATTGTATAAGATTTTCTCATTTTAGGAGAAAAGCTTACAATTTCCTAAAGCCTTTAATAGCCCAGGCTTTTTCCCCCTGTAATGAACCATTGCTGATTACGAACTAATACTGATAATCGCCAGACAAAATTGGCTATTTGAATTGTAATGGTTATTCAGTGACACCGTAAGGTACGGTATTTAAATCCAAATTTAAGTGGCTCAGATAAACCACCACCACTTTTTTCATTATCTTTTTCATTCCAAAGCAGCTTGAAAAAATATTTTGCAATTTTGTCTAGAGACATTGACACTTTGACTGCAAATTGCAGTCGAAGTCCTTGAGTTTACCGGTTCCTGATTTGTGAAGAGCTCACAGTGAAAATCCTATCTACCAGATTTCCAAGCTGAGCTCTTTAGACAACAGATGGAATCCACACATGGATGTGAAAAGAAGGGATAAGCCGTATAAAAATAAACTGATATGAAGAGTAAGAGAAGAGAACAAACTCACGTAGTTCTTCCTGGTGTCTCTCGGTCTGCTCAAAATAATGACGGAGCTCTTCTGTGATTTCCATGTTGTCGAGGTCACATTCTATGTCCTCTTCACCTTCCGATTCTGAATCTGTTTCGGAATCGTTCTCTGCTGCTCTACTTTTTCTGACATAATGCAGGTCATCCTGAGGCCTCGGAGGATACCGTGGTTTGCTGTCTGAGGTGGAGAAGGAAGATGGACCAGTTCTCCCTGGAACATTTTCATCCCAGTCAGAATAACGTTGATGTTGCTTGGAAGGATGAAGGGATGGATTATATAATAATTCCATGGCTTTCCCATAAGCGTTTTTATGTCTATACATCCACTCCATAGCTTCATTGTAATGTTTCCAATATCTTGCATACATTTTTTGAAAATACCATGGTCCTATATCTTGACGTAAAAAATTTGCCTAAAAAGGAAAACAAAAGTCAGCAGTGTAAGATCTCATTCCTATATAATGTTTTGTAAGCGTCCTATGTATCAAGAAAACAAATACTTGTTGTAGCATGACATTGCATATTACTTTATTATACAAAATGTAAAACATAAAAGAATGGGAAACACACAGATAAATGTCCTCTCCTACCCTACCCTACCCCAAAACTATTAATCAGTCTAATTTTTAAATATGTCATTAAATAGATACTCAACAGAAATGGGACGTATCTAGAGACATTCCAACAATGATAATCATGAATACATTCTTGTTGCTCCTACATATATTGATGAATCTGCCTAGAACACTAAAAATTGGTAAATTATTGGCAATTATTTAGAAGTGACTAAAATATGGTTCATGGACATACTGTATCATTCAAATTCTATAATATTAATAAACGTATATTAGATTCTAACTGGTAAAGAAATGGTAAGATATCACAATTTGAATGCCAAGTGGATAAAAGCACACAGCTCTCTAGGCAGCATTAAGAAAGTGATTTGCCACTGTCTTTTTCATATATAAATATATATTTAAATTCTAATGTCGCCTACATCCCTAATATTCCCTGATGGTCCCTCATCTAAGCGCTAATAAGGCTTGTCCCTGTTTAACTTCTAAGAACAAGATTAACCAGGTGCTGCCACCTGCTGAAACTGGTACACATTATCATCTCTGCATAACTTGTACATCTAGCAATTTTAATCTCCTCTAATCCAGGGGTATCAAACCCGATTGCATCATGGGCCGTATCGGGATGTTTTTTTGCCTTTGTGGAGCCGGGGCGAGTGGGGCCTGCATGGGCTGTATCCGGTCCGTGGGCCGCCAGTTTGACAGGCCTGCTCTAAACCCTTGCAGGGTCTACCCCTACTTGGAAACTTAGGTAGAATAGCGTAAGACTTGTCAGAGGCGATGTTCTTTCCATATATTGCTATACTAAAGAAATTCACTGAAAAGCTGGCTGGGTCTGAAGTATGTTCATAGGCCAATAGAGATTAGATGTAGAAGGAGAGGTAAGCTTACTTCTGCATTCAACATTTTGGGGACAATTAAAATAATTCAAGCTTACTTAATATTGTAATTTACCCACAAGCATTTTAATTCTTCTATTTGTTTCAAAGATTGACTCTGAATTGGAAAAGAGTTTTCTTTACTTATTTTAGTTGTTATGGTAGAGCAGCTGATTTGTTTCATTATTAACATAAATATACTGTATCTAGCACTCATACACATATGGAAAATATGATCTTAACAAAACTATACAATATAGAATAGGGCTGGAGGGGACCTTGGAGGTCTTCTAGTCCAGCCCCGTGTTCAAGGAAGAGAACCTATAGACTGTCTGGTTTCTTCTTAAAAACCTCCAGTGATGGAGGGCCCACGATTTCTGAAGGCAAGCTATTCCACTGGCTAATTATCCTCCCTGTTAGGAAGTTTTTCCTTAATTCCAGGTTGCTTCTCTTTGATTAGTTTCCATCCATTGTTTTTTGTCTTGCCCTCTGATGCTTTGTAGAATAATTTGACCCCCACGTCTTTGTGGCAGTCCCTCAAATACTGGAACACTGCTATCATATCATCCCTAATTCTTCTTTTCTTTAGACTAACCAAACCCCAATCCTGCAGCCATTCTTCATGTTTTAGTCTCCAAGCTTTTGATCATCTTAGTCGCTCTTCTCTGAACTTTTTCCAAAGTGTGGTATGGTGACCAAAATTGGTTGCAGTATTCCAGGCGTGGTCTTCCTAGGGTTATATAAAGTGGTGCTAGTACTTCACGTGCTCTTGATTCTATGCCTCTGTTTATACAACCCAGGATTGTATTAGCTTTTTTTGGCTGCTGCTGCACACGGCTGTCTCGTATTCAAGTGATCATCCACTAGGACTCCAAGGTCCCTCTCACAGTTACTGTTTTTGAGCCAGGTCTTGCCTAATCTGTATTTATACCTTTGATTTTTCCTGCCTAAATGTAAAACTTTCCTTTCTCTACATTAAAATTCATTTTGTTGGATAGGGCCCATTGTTCAAGTTTGTCAAGATCTTTTTGGATCCCGAGTTTGTCTTCTGGGGTGTTGGCTATTCCTGCAAGTTTCGTGTCATTTGCAAATTCGATGAGTTCCCCTTCTATTCCCTCATCTAAGTCATTTATGAAGATATTGAAGAGTACTGAGCCTAAGACGGAGCCTTGTAGATGTAGTACCATTAAGGACTACTGGTTGAGTATGGTTTGTCAGCCAGCTACAAATCCATCTGGTGGTGAAGTTGTCTATTCAACATTTCTCTAGCTTCCCAAGAAAGTAGGCTGTGGTCTACTTTGTCGAAAGTCTTACTGAAATCTAAATACAGTATATTATGTCCACAGCATTTCCCTGGTCTACCAATTTAGTCACTTTATCAAAGAATGAAATAAGATTGGTTTGGCATGATCTGTTTTTAACAAACCTGTGCTGGCTACTATTTATAACTTTATTTGCTTCTAGTTGTTCGCAGATCTGTTTCTTGATTATCTTTTCTATGATCTTTGCAGGTATTGATGTTAGACTGACTGGTCTGTAGTTTCCTGGGCCTGTTTTTTCTTCAATATTTTCTTCAACCATTCAATAGTCATCAAAGCCAATATACTTGTAATGGTGCTAAATCTTTACCATGTTTACAGGTTGTTGGTTTCTTTTAGTGTTCACAGTATCTACTGTTCCAATAATCTTTGCCTTTCTCCATTGCGGGCAAGCATTTTCATTTTTCACTTAATTCGAGTGCCGAGGAGGCAAAAGAAAACAAGATTGGCCTAAAGCTACTCAGAGGGTTCCAAGCTAAGAATACAAAGCAGCAAACATTGCCACTCCTTTTTAGGGGAAAAAACCCAGCACCTACCACTTTGTCTCAGAGTAATTTAAAAAGCTTTCTTTTTTCTCCTTCCTCTTTCATTCTCTCTTCAAACTGCCAAACAGCAAGGCTGTTTTACAACAATCCTATTTTCAGGGTGTTTTCTCTTCTATTAATCAGTTGGACAATCAGTGGGTCATTGTTTTGGTGCCTGTTACTTATTGTCATAGCAGTCTAATGTCGCTATAAAATGCTTTGTGTCTGCAATCTATTCCAAGCTTTGTTTGCTTGCAGGTCTGCATGATTATGGTTAAGATATAACTGAATTCAATACTGAATTAGCAACACCTTTGACTGTGGGTCTTTTCCTGCTTCACCTAATCACAATATAAACAAACATCTCCACAACTATTTCTTCATCTCATTCCCAGCCCACTGACTGAGACAGGATTAAGTTATTCCTTAGCTCTACTGTTTAAAAGTCTATAAAAACTAACATGCATATGATTGCAAAGCCTTTGTATAATGTACAAAAAAATTGCTTCATCCTTGTTCAGAATCCTTCCAGCTTTTTCCTAAAGTGGAAGAATTCTGGAACAAATTGGCCCTAAGGAACTTATTAAACTTCCTGCTTACATTTTCTGAATTCCGAAAAAGTTCAGCAGGCAGATTCAGAGCCAAATGTTATGGTTTTCACAGTACTAGTCCAAGTAGAGAATAAACCTGGGCATTCCTTGCACTAAGGATCGTTTCAGTTTATTTTTAATGAATAGGTGGAACCAACTGGGCTATTTCTTTTCATTGGATGCACTAGGTAAGTTTTGAGGCTAACAGATATATTTCCAAACATATTTCGAATTTTGAGTGCATACTGAGGATGTATTTCTAAAATGGCAGCCATAGGGTGGGAGGTAGGGAGGCTGTTGGCTGTTGCATCTGACCTTTCCTTTCCTTTCATGGCATGCGGCCATTCTGATTTTGATTTGATTTTCAAAATATGTACTTGAAACTTAAGTAGGACGCAAGTACTTTTGTAAATAAAGATTACATGAAAGGCTCAGTGCTGCATTGAAAATATCGAGTTCTTGTTGTTTATTTACTGTGGCAAAAATATAAAAATGTAAATAGATGTAGCAAGAGTTTGATTAATACAAAGGAAGCTGCTCTGCTTCTATTTTATTTTATTATTTTATTTATTTTTTACTCCATTTTTATCCTGTCTTTATCATTGCTCAGCTCAAGTTACCATACATGCCTAATATTTCTCTTTTTTGCACAACACTGTGAAGTGGGTATGGTGAAGATAAAATGACTGGCTCCAAAGTCATCCAGATGTTTTTCATTATCTAATATTCTCCTATTACCCTGCTTAACCTACATTTTGACTCTATTCGGTTATTGTCAGCTAGTTTTATCATGAGTCCTATGCACTGGGAAAAGAAACTGAGTGCAGTTACCTTTCTGTGAACCTCTTGCATTGTTTAGGGACACACACAATTATATTGAACATTTAGAATATAAAAGTCCTTTCTGCTTTTATGAAAATAAGAGGTAATGACAAGAGTTGCTGACTCTTTACTAGACCATTGCACATAGGTTAGTGAGAGGCCTCATCTTGCTTTTTCTTTCTTACCTTAAATGCAAAGAGAGTATTCAATATTTGATATTAGGAGCCATGGTGGTGCACTGGTTAGAATGCAGCACTGCAGGCTACTTCTGCTGACTGCTGACTGCCAGCAGTTTGGCAGTTCAAGTCTCACTGGCTCAGGGTTGACTCAGCCTTCCATCCTCCCAAGGTCAGTAAAATGAGGACCCAGATTGTTGGGGGCAAGAGGCTGACTCTGTAAACCGCTTAGAGAAAGCTGTAAAGCACTATGAAGCAGGATATACCATATATACTTGAGTATAAGCCGACCCGAGTATAAACCGAGGTCCTAACTTTACCCAGGAAACCTGGGTAAAATTATTGACCCGAGTATAAGCCGATCAGCGCTTATACTCGAGT
>JANHJO010006068.1:43816-69438 GCA_032468235.1 Pseudoxyrhopus heterurus | reverse complement strand
TAGTTGACTCGAGTATAAGCCGAGGGTGGTTTTTTCAGCCCTTTTTGAGGGCTGAAAAACTTGGCTTATACTCGAGTGTATACACACACACACACACTTATTTATCCTATTTCTAAACCACTCATCTCCCTCAGAGAGATGTTGCACTATACTATACAACACAGTTCCATTAGTCTTTATCTGACTGAATCTGAAATGGCTTGACAGAAAAATCAGGTTTTCACTAAAGGTGAGGCAAGGAGGAGGCAATTGCACATGATCAGGAAGGACTATTCCAGAGAAGTGGAAGTGACTGGAAAAGTATATTTATAAGGCTCCTGAAGGTGAAAAGTCTTTAATTGAGTGAATGCGTGATCTTATTGTGTAGGCAAACATTACAGGGAGAAGGAAGTCCTGCAGATAACAGGCTCTGAACCTTGAAGGGTTTCTGGACCATCTGCAGCTTCTGAATGTTCTTCAAGGGAAGCCCCATGTAGAGCTTATTATAAATAGACAGGAAGTCACTCCTGCCATTCCAGGAAAAGTAGCAATTGGCACACTAGATGGAAGCAAATTGTTTAACCTTGACTCTCCCTAGTTCCTAAAACAGGATCCACTAGTCCAACCCTCAAATTGCAAAGGACCTCTGCTTAGGGGAGCGCAATTCTATTTAGAATTAAGGATGTAATTTTACTGGAAAGTGCCAGAAATCTGAAGATGATAGATCTTCCTGTCATCCTGAGGTAAAACATCATTTTAGGAACCATCATCATATAATGTCCTTCCCCCACTCATAAATCTCAGAGGTGGTTCAGAAGGATACAGTACTATTGAAAGCTGCTGAGAGACCAAGAAGGATAGTTGCATTATTCTTATTTCTTATCTCAGTTCTGCCAGAGATTATTAAAACTGCAATTAATTTTTAATTGTGCTGAAACATCTAGACAAAGGCGGTTGGGTTGCAAAGGACCAGATCACACACAGGATCAAATTCATCTCAGATAACTCAGATAACACCCAAGGATTTACTAATCTCACTAATCTCCTCTGAAGCTGCTCAGCTGGTATTAAGCTCCAAGTGAATCTGAAAACTATGTCGTTCAGATGCCTAAAACAATTTTCACAGTGGCCCCTTATATGATCTTCCTGCTTGTTCTTAACCAGTGGGATTTTTGTCACTTTGGAAAAAGCTGCTGATTAGCAGTTTGTGGATACAATATAAAAGTGAAGAAATATCAACATTTTGCCATTCTCATCACTATGGTGTAGACCTGGATATGGGCTCTTACCCATGCTTGCTCATATTCTCTTTTTTGTTTTGAAAAACCACTAGGGTTTTTTTTAGTTTGTTTCATTTCATGGAACTCCTCAGGAAAGCAAAAAACCCCTCCTGCCCTCCAAGTCTGCAAAGTGGTATTCAAATGCAATTTTGATCAAGGACATTGCTACTTCCCTATTTCAGCAGGATGTTCAGCCCTTGGCTTCTGAAGCACCCTCTAGAAACTATATAATTAGTTCCCTCAGTCAGACTAATCGAATTTGCAAAAACTTGTATTTTTAGTCTGTTATAGCAGTGCTATGCATGCCTAAACAGAATTATGTCTTTCAGAGCTCAACAAGGCTTACTCTTGCACCTGTTGAGCTGCTTTACAAGGTCTACTTTTATATCATAAAGCTGCAATCAAATATTCAAAAATTTCAGTTGCTATGGTTTTTGCCAACATTCAAATTGTTTAACACTTGCTTTAAGGATAGCAATAATTCTATGAGCCGTTACATATATCTAAAGTTCCTCAATATATTTTGCATAAAACCAACGTTAATGTGTCAGGAAGAATTAGAACCTTAAATTCGTTTTCCTTGTCTTTGGGGCCCTTGTGAAAAGGCCTGTCATAGCGGAATTTCCTGATGTTGTTAACTCGATAAAAGCTCTTTATGCGATCAGGGACACGATCCATATGTAGTATATCAATATTGTCTGGAATTGGAGTCACCGCATAGATTTGCAAGTCTGTAATAAGAGACCAGTCAAAGAAAAAAAACTACACACAATAAAAAGAATACAGATTAGCCTTACACATTGCATAACATTACAGATCTTTATTATTTGTAATGTTCTTTTTCAACACACACATGCGCACGCGCACACACACACACACCCCTGAGTCTCATACAACATAGAAACTACAATGTGAATCTGTGCAATTTTAGCAGCTATGGCATCCTATGACATAAGCTTGTAACATCGTATTGTTCTGAACCTGTTCCTCCAAATGATATCATTGAAAGTGAGATTCTACTTCTACTTGCATCTTGATCTGTTATAAAATACTACTGGATGAGCATTTTTTAAAGTGATACTTATTTTAAAAAGGAAACCTTCTTCATAATTTTCCATTTCTGAGCCCTAATTTGTTTTAAATTTAGCACTAACAAAACAAATACTCATTTTCCTTTTTTCAATATTTTTCATAAGGAAACCAGTTTAAATCAACATTATCACAGCATTTAATCCATTTTTACCCAGACATCTGAGCATATGCATTCATTTCAAGTTTGCAAAGGGATTTGTAATAGAAGTTTATATTAGAATTTGCATTAAAATTTTGGTGTTTATTTCGCTGTGCTGTGTAAGTTTTCTGTTTTTATTTCTCTGTAAAAGATGTATAATTATGATATTTCAGCCATTTATGC
Source organism: Pseudoxyrhopus heterurus (assembly GCA_032468235.1). Taxonomy (NCBI): domain Eukaryota; kingdom Metazoa; phylum Chordata; class Lepidosauria; order Squamata; genus Pseudoxyrhopus; species Pseudoxyrhopus heterurus. The sequence continues at coordinate 66,765 of JANHJO010006068.1, read as the reverse complement.
CTATTTTAGATTATGCATTATTTGAACTTTTTGTGATCTGGAATTAAAAATTGCAATTCTTCTTCAATGTCTTTATAGCAATTTATTTTTTAATTTCGGATAGCACTAAAATGATTTTTTATTTCCATCAAAATTTCTATAGTTTTTTTTCTTGCCAGGCTTTTTTTTCTACATTGAAACAATTTATTATGTTACTCTGGATTTTACTTTTGCTGAAAATTCAATTCTAATTCTCAGCCTAATTTAATTAAGTTTTTATTTTAAAAATTCCTGGATTTTCAGACAAATGTTACTGTCAATTCTTTTTGTTTCATCAGAGTTTAAGGTCACATTTAGTTTTTATTTCAATTTATTAAAATTAGTTACCAAATTCTACTTCTTAACAACAACACTATCCAATAAATTCACAATCAAGGCCTCTCGGATATTTAAATAATAAAAAATAAAGTGCTAGTTTTCAAAGGTACAGCAGGAATGTCATATGCATCCATCAACTTATTTTTTAACAGTATGTTATTGTCAGTGAATGTATGATAATTTCCCTCTGCCCCATGTATAGATAATTATACATGGAGGAACCCTATTAGATATAATAAACATATTTTAAATTTGGATTACAACTTGGACTTTAAAATACATTATGTTTGAGCTATATCAAACAGCAAGGATCTAAGAATATCAAAGACAAATGACAGCAGAGAATGGAGGGAATCTTGTTTGCTAACAGTACTGACAAATAAAATAACCAATATTCTTTTCCTATATAAATAGTATGCAGAAAAGATTATCATAAATGCTTTACTGCATCCTTATTCGCTATTGATTTCACAATGTAATTTATTATATATATATCATAAAGATAATAAATGACACTGTAACAGCTACCGGTAGGTAAAATATGTACTTATCTCGACAAAGCAGATACTTTGCAATAATAAATGTATTAGAATTTAAAGTGCTACAAGGTTCTGTTGCTTTTTCTGCAAAACATTAATATGGCACTCTGGGAACATGTTTATTTGGCCATTCTCATTCTTTTTAACAGTTAGGCATTTCAACTGACATTTCTTGATTTTGCTTCATACGGAAAAGGGGAATATGCAACACACTTTTTCTAAAATGTTTTGAGATAGGGATATTAGAATAAAAATACTGTAAAAGTAAAAACAAAAATCTTGTCAGGAAATTACAGAATACAATTTTATGAGGTTAGGAAAAATTAACATGTATGATAATCATCCAATGAATATCAAAGCTCCATTTCACAAATCTGACAGTACATGCTGTATTCTGTTTTTAAGCAACTTCCCTCCCCTCATTGCAGTTAAGTTTTAACTGTCTGTAAGCAGGCAATGAAAAATATTAAAATTACTATGAATGTGTTCTAATTCTGAAATATTTTTAATTTTTCAGCAACTTTGGTAACTCATTCTAAAACATTAATCAAGGATACACTGGGCATCACACTGTAATATGCTATCATCTGGGTGATTTGGATGTTGCATTGCAATGGCTTGTGGAAATTCACTAAGCATTCTTTGTTGGAAGGTCTCTAATCTCTCATAGTCATGGCCTCGACAAACATACTCTTTATTCTGTAAGAAGAAAGCAACATAAAATTAAAATATCACTGAATTGTTCCCTTAGCCTCCTCACTTTTATTTATCAACCAGACTAAAGGACAGTGGAATAAGACAGTTTAAACAATTTTATGAAGTGGAAAGAAAGAAGGGGCAAACCATGCCTCCAGAGGAGGCATGTTTCAGAGTATGGTCCTAGTACAAGTAGCCTTTGAGTTACAAATGTAATGGAGCCTTCCCATTATGGTCGTAATATTAAGTGAATCACATTAAATGAATGAGCCCCCATCCCTGTTCTCCTTAATGTGTCCTTTTCTCAGACACTGGCAAACCTGTTTTCCTTAAATCTTGCGTTCTTACACATGCTTCCATCCTCTTTGAAAAAGCCTTTTTGCATGGAAGATGGAATCGTATGTAAGAACACGAGATCTATCATGAGCTCTGCAGAGACGGAAGCATTTCCAAAAAGGAAAATAGATAGAGCTTGTATCCCTGCAGGCCTCCATCCTCTGAGTAAAATGGCTTTTCTAAAGAGGATAGAAGCATATGTAAGAACACGAGATCTAAGGAAAACAGCTTTGCCAGTGTCTGAAAAAAAGAAGGCAATTTTTCTGCCATATGGCCCAGCCTATTCTCTTTTCCTACCCCAACATCTTAAGGTCTAGAGATCTTTGAAAGGTAAATGAGTGACAAGGTGGGGAGAAGCACATGGAACCCGGTGAGCTAGCAAAGCAGACCTGGTGCCTGTGGGGACTGAGCAGGGCAAGATTGGAGGGGAAATAGGCAGGGGACCTGTTGCAGCATCTCTGGTTGGTTGTAAGGGTAAATGACCACCATAGTGCTACAATATAGGTAACTGCAGGAATGTATCATAAGTACTTTTGAGTGTGCGGGTCACAACTTTGAACTGTCGCTAAGTGAATTGTCATAACTTAAGGATTACCTGTAGTGTGGTGCAATGTTATCCATAGTGGACACTTTATATGGTCCAGGCACAGAATTCTTAGTAGAAACTCTTTAGATGTTCAGACCAGATAGGTAGATTCAATTTTAGTAACCTAGTACCTGATGTATTCCAGTGCTACATAATATAAGTGACAATTAGCACTTTGAAACTCACTACACTTTGAAACTCACTAACAACCATGACTAACTTTAAATTTGGGGTATTTTGAGGTGCCAGACTGCTAGATTTTGTACCAGTTGTATCTGGGAAGGCAGCCCCATGTGAAATAGTTCACGGTAATCCAATTGCATGGTGGTTAAGACATGAGTTACCACTATCAGAGCATCTTAATATAGATGGTGACATAACTGGCAAATCTGTTACAACTGGGCAAAGGCTAAGCAAAGGACACCAGATCATCAATCAACTCTTTTAGAGGGAGAAAAAATCCATCCAAGATAACTACAAGGACTAATGTTTCCAAATTTCCTGAACATTTATTAATACAACTCAACCCAGGTAACATTTTGTCTGGGCTTATTTCATTCCATCTAGTTTTTAACAGCTTCCAAACTCTAGTTCAAGCTTTCTACAACCTAGGATAGTAATATATAAATGTACTTCATTAACATACTCATAGAATCATAGGGTTGGAAAGGACTTTGGAAGTCTTCCAGTCCGTGTCCTTGTCCTGAATAGGAATCTTCACAGCACCCCAGACAAATGGCTACTCAAACTTTGAATCCAGAACTGAAGACAAATAGACTGTTCCATTACTTAATAGTTCTGATGACATCTTATTGTAGACCAGGGGTGTCAAACTCACGTCATCACGTGACTTATCACGACCTTTTCCCATTTCGCTAAACTGGACATGGGTGTGGCCAGCGCATGACGTATCCGCCCTGCTGTAGACCAATGGTAGTGATCACTGATAGTGCCTTTCATGTGCATGATAAATAATTATTGGGGAGAGCAGTGAACCCTGCTCAGATAGGAGAGAATCACTAGTATATAGTGCAATATCCAACCTTTTTAGATAATCCAGACAGTTGATTTGAAACACTGCAGAGAGTCTGATAAGACTGAAACGGACATACTCTCACCATTTAGGTCTTAGTGAAAGTCATCCTCCACCACCACTAACATTTTTGTTCCATGACTGGGCCTGAATTCCAACTGGTACAGATCCAAATAAGCCATTTCCTTTAGGATCCTCTATAGCTGATTTCTCACATTGTTCCCAACAATATTCCATAAAAAGAGAAGGTTGGAGACAAAGCAAAATTTGCTCAGGAAAAGTTTCTTCTTCAGGTGACCACCTCCTCGTTCAAAGCTGTGTCTTCATGTCTTCTCTCAAAGCAAGAATGGCTGATCTCCTGGATTCAACCACTCACACCCACTAGCCACCAAAAGGAATTAGGAGGAGCATGAATTTGGCCAACATGTAGTGAGAATCTTATTACAACAGAGAACCTTTTTGACAACTTTCTTTAGTTCTACAATTAAAAATAAATAAATAAATCCCAGATGGTAATACAAAATGCTGCCTTACTTGAACATGAGCTCTTACAAGAGCTTGGTCATATCCATATCTGGTTTTCCATTACTGTTGATCTATATTTGTTTTTAATCATTTTATCTCAGGGGCTATGATTATGAAGTGGCCAAACATGCACATCCAGCATCTTTTCAATGTCTGAATTCCAGAGATTCAGAGGGCGTAAAACAGAACTGCCCACCAAATTGTCAAGAAACTACCAAAGTGCCTGTTGCTCATGCAAAATTCAGCTGTCCACGATCCCCAGTTTAACAAGGAACTGGTTTGATTATGGCAAAGGAAAGATATCAGTGTTACTTATTTTCAGATCACATTTCATCTTCTCCCAATTAAAGACCATCTCTAGCATGTATCTTCCCACATGTGTCCCATTTGTGACACCTCCATGGTTGTCATTGGGGATATCAGTTCATAAATGATACTTGTACAGTACAGTACAAGGAGGCTAAAGATTTTATAGAATAATAAAATCATGCATTTGGAGGGAATGCTTAGACCATCCAATGAAAACTACAGTTTAACACAGGAATCAAAAACATCCTTGACAAATGTTTGTCCATTCTGCTTGAAGACTTCCAGTAAAAGTGAACTCACCATCTCCTAGATAAATAGTCCCATAGTTTACCTGCTGTTACAGTTAGCATTTTTCTAATATTCAACAAAAATCTTGGAATTTAAATTCATTATTCTATATCCTGCATTCTGGGCTAATGAAAAACAAGTCAAGATTTACTTCTTGTGACAATATATATTAATTTAATTTATTATGTGTTTCTGACTCCCAGCAACCATACATCTTTTTTTCCAAGATGATGCTTAATCTGTTCTTTCATGTCTCCCAAAGTTGCACATATCACCTCTACAACTGACTCTATCCACCTTGCTGCTGATCATCCTCTTCTCTTTTCGTCTGCTTTTCCCAGAATTAGATCCTGTAGCAGACTCGAGTCTTCACATAATGTGTCTGAAGTAGAGTAATTTGAGCCTAGTTACTTGTATCTTGAATGAGAGTTTTGATTTGATTTGTTCAATGATCCATCAGTTTGTTTTCTAGGCTATTCATAATATTCTCAACAGTCTTTTCCAACCTCCAAATTCAAAAATATCAATACTTTTCCTATCTTGCTTCTTCAAAGTCGAACTTTTGCTTCCATGGAATGTATCAGGGAATACCATGGCTTGCATGATTTTGATTTTTGTAGGTATAGACACATCAAGGCATTTGAATATCGTTTCCTAGATTTTCATGGCTGTTCTAGCAAGTGCTAGTATGCAGTGTATTTCTTGTTCCTTTACTGTTGATAGTTGATGTTAAAAGATAGAAGCTATTGACCACTTTACCATCTTCATTGTTAATTCTAAAGCTGATTGTTAGGCCATTCAGTGAGGATACGGGAATCTAGACATCCCTGAAGCTATAGTGATGGCATTATGGCTGAAATTAGTGGCCATAGGATGGATTCTGGCCAGTGAAATCTCTCTGGAGAAAGGAGACACTGGAGGATTGACTACATACACTCTGGACAGCACTCTTCATGAGTAAATTGCAAGAATTTTTGCAATTGGGTGATGAGCGGAGAGATCCCATCTATGCTCACAACTGTAATATAGCTTATGTGTACATAAAGCTTGGCTGAGCCTCATTTCCTAATCACTTTCCGAATTACTTTTTTACTGTTTTAAAAATATTAAGAACTTTCAGAGCAGCAAGTTTGATGGTATTTCACTAGGATTCCTTCCATTTTTAAGAAATTTTAAGTGGAGCTTTAAAGATTTCACAATTTGGGCAAACAAATAGGAAAAACGGTGATTAGAGTATTGTTTTAGGAAAGATGTAAATGGACTAAGGGTCTAGATCAGACCTGAGCATTTTACGGTCCCAACCCACATCCAGTCCTTTGGCTGTCCCTGTCCAACCCATGTGAGGTCAACTGGAAATTACAACTCAAATGTAATTAAGTGTACACCATGCATGCAATACAATTGCACTGCTTTTATTTTGAAGCAGACTATACTTTTATCAATTTACGTAAGTGTCCGTGTGCATGCCTACTATTTTCACAGCCCTATTGGTTTGGCCCTCCACAACAGTCAGTTTCTCATGTGGCCCGTGAGAAAATTAATTGCCCATCTAGATGGACCTTTGAAATTAATTGAATAAATCATCCTTATGGGAAAATGGTCTATATTTTGAATTCTAAAAAAAAAAAACATGATAGTAAGAGATTTTGAAGGCTGGACACTAGAGGGAACTAAAAGGAAGTAAAGATTACAATTAAAGGAGAAGGAAATTCTATTTGACTTGTTAATACAGAATGGAGCCAAATACCTTATAACACTGAATATACTGAATGATATATGAACAATCGAGTCATAAATTAATTTTAAAAATGTCTGCAATCATAGACAAATTCCATAATATGATGTTATGGAAGAGGAATAAGTTCTATCAGATAAGACTGAAGTAGAATTGAATGTGGATTTTTAAAATAAAGGACTACAAGAATGATCTGGAAAAAAATAAAATATTGAATTTACAAATGAAACTGGCTGGCATTTTAATAATTAAAAAGGACATACAAACATCTAATATGGAGTGATTTGGATAATTTTCTTATATTGGATTTACAAGGGATATCTGTTAAAAGTTTCGAAAGACTTGGTGAGAAGGGACAAAGAAAAAAAAGAAAAGCAATTAAGTTTTAGGATATTATTTGAAGGGATAAAAGATCAAGATAGTTAAAAGCAAAGGGAATGAAGATAAAGTTGATTTATTTGATCAAGGTTAAAATAGAAATTATTTCTGATAATGATTAATAAACTTTTACTGACTAGGACTGAATGACAAGGTTTTAAGAATTTGTTTATAGCTAAGTAACATGGCATGAAGAAATTGTATTTTAAGAGAAGTAGTGACTTGTTAGAATTGTTTATACGTGTGGAGACAAAGAGAGAAGTTCCTTCTTTATATTTCTTTTTTGGTTATAGTATTTTTCTTTCTTCTATATTATTTCTTTTATATGCTTCTTTTTTCTTTTCTGTACTTTGTATTTTTTTCCTTTTTTATAACTTGTATTAATCTTTATCTACACAACTGTTAGAAAAATTCTAACAGTTGATTGTTTTACTTGTCATTAATTTGGTGTTTTTTATGTTTAATTTTAGTCCCTTTTTCACTGTGCTTTTTACTTTTAGTATTAGGGCTTGACGATAGTTTCCATTTTCAGTTTTCAGGGTGATATTATCAACATAGCACAGATTATTGTTTCTTCCTCCAATTTTAAAACCATGCTTCCAATCTATCTTCCCTTAATGTATACACTGAATAAAGAAGAGAGTGAGCCTGTGCAGCCTTGTTGTACTCCTTTACCAACTTGGCTCCAGTGTTTCATCATCTTCTCTTATACTGTGGCTTCCTGACATTTATATAAACTTGTCGTAAGGAAAATGAGATTTCTGAAATTCTGAGCACATTCTACAATTTGACATGTAATTTAGTTTAACTTATTTAATCTCAACTTTTCTAATAAGTGTAATAATTATTTATCTAAGAGCTGCATCCTTGAAACTTTGCTTGCTAGCCTTCATGTTTGAGTATCACTCTGGGAGAAGCCTGACAATCACACACAACTTCAAAATCTTCTTCTTCCAGAATGCAGGACACAGAGTAAAGAATGTAAGTTAAAAGAAAGCAATTAGTTTTAGGAATTAATTCCCAATTAATATTAGGAAAAACTTCATACCTGTAAGAGCAATTTGATCAGGTACCAATTAACCAGAGAGGTAGTGGACTTTCACTGGATCTGTTCAACTAGAAGCTAGACATTCATTTGTCTGGTATTCTTCGTCTTGGATTCCTATACTGAGTGGGGGGTGGGAAATTAGAATTCATATCCTAAAAATTCTTTCAAACTGATTCTATTCTTCTGTGAATCTAAGTCTCATTTGAATTAATACTACTTGGCAATGCTATTAAACTGTAGAATGACTTTTTGAAATTTCAAACACAGTTAGAAGATTTATTGTACATACAATATTTTACATGAAAAAAACTCAATTATGTTTATAAATAATGAAAAAGCCAGTAGGAATGCATTTTTATTCCAGGTACAAAACTACATTAAATGTTAAAATTTGCAAACTAGGGACAATAACTAGACTGGCAGAAACAACATCAATATTTTGGACAAATCAATCAATTGTATAATTTTCTAGATAAATCCATATTTTAAAACAGAACTATTTTAATTCCTTCAAGGAATACACAAATCATCTTCATTATAAACTGAATTGCATTCATACAGTAATTGATATGTTAAATGTACTTACACGAAGGAAGAAAGGAAATTTTCTTCCATAAAAGCCAACTCTGAAAAATTCAGGTTCCAACCGTTGTTGTTCCATTATATTGTCATAATAGTTAGCTTCCATTTTCTAAAGATAGAAAAAAGTATATACTGGACTGAAATAATGATGTACCTTAGGAGAAAAATGCTGACAGCATTCTTGAATGAGACAATTTGCCACAGCCAACTCGCCATGGCCATTTTGACAAAAACACAAATAATGTTGAAGAAACAGTGGTGGGTAACATTTATCATGTTGACTTATCCTGAGTGGAATTGTCCCGCAGCAAGTTGTCTCGTGGCAAGTTGGCTGCAACAAGTTATCCTGTGGCGAGTTGGCCATAGTAAGATGGCTGCAGTGAATTGACCGTGGCGAGCTGTCCTAGACCCTATGTAGTAACACTATGGTATCTGACACCATTAACACATGGTTTTTGAACATTTAAAGTATCATACCATTATGAAACACATATTCAAGATAACTTTACAGAGAACTCAATTTTCCATAGGGAGGATTTTACGCATAAGCACTTTTAATATTTGTATAGAATACAATAATTCTTTTTACACTGTGCTTTCTATGCAAGCTTAAAGTTAAAAGAACTCAAAGAACAGTCAACAATAGACAATTTTGGCAAAATTGAGTTCATCAGGTCATAAAGATTCAGAAGTGATTGAATGTTTGAGCAACTTCACATAGACTTGCAATATATATAGAAATACGTAAACATGTGTACAAATTTGAACATATATTTTTTAATTTTTATTCCTTTATCTTCAATGAATTTTAAAAAGAGCAGCCTGCAGGCTAAACAATGCTAATTTGAGGATTTTAAAATATAATTATTTTCAGTTGTATAGTATTAAATTCAAATCATGGTGATTTCCATTTGAATAACTACAATATAAAGACAATGCATGAAATTCTACATTCATTTTAGTAAAATATAGAAGATTTTTGTCAAAGAATCTGAATGATAAAGAGATATCAAATTTAGAAATATGTGGGAAATCTACTTTGGATGTCATAATCTACAGTACATTCAATAAACTAAATAAGGGGAAAGAGGTACAACTTGGGCTAACATCTTGATTAGACCATGTTTAAAGTCCAGAAGTGAGTAATATTGCTTTATTTTAGTGGATGCTTTTCTTTTTAATTAAAAGTAAATGGAGCCTTTCTAATATATACAGTAAAAGTATATTACAAAGTGTTTTATTTACTTGCTAAAGATGGTACAGGTAATCCTTGAGTTATGATGACAATTAGGACCACAAGTTTTATTGTCCAGTGACACAGTTATAAAGTGCAACATCACGTTTAGCAACAGCAATCCCTGCTGTTGTTAAGTGAGGATTGTTGTGAGTCATTAAGAAAGCGACATTTTGAGCAACTTCCTATGGTTTCCAACATCCAAAGTCAGTGGGAAAGCTGGCATTGGTGTTGCAAGCTGCAAGTCCCAAGTGGCTTGCAAGAAAGCCAGCAGACAAATAAGTGACTGCTGCCAGGTAGGAGAGGGAGCAAGATGATGTGCGGGTAGCCAGGGGACTACAGCATGAGTGTGACGGGGCTTGAGGTGGCTGCTGTCAGGCAGGGGATGTCCAGGTGGTTGCTGAGGCATAGCATATCAGTGAGAACTAAGGTACTGGGGGAAGGTGTGTGAGTAAGTAAGACTTATCTCAGCAACTTGCAGCCTTCCCATCTAGCTTCCCCATTGACTTTGCTTATTGGAAGCCCGCAGGGAAGGTTGCAAATCACAATGACATGATTGTAGGATGCTGCTGCAAACATTGCAAGCATGAGTTGGTTGCCAAGCACTCAGATCATGACCATGTGACTGCAAGGTGCTGGGATGGCTGATACTCTGAGGACCAGTCATAGCCACTACTTGTTCAGCACTGTTTTAACTTTGAATGATCACTGAACAAGTGGTATTAACCAAGGACTGCCTGTATATTTTCAATTGGCAAAATATTGTGTCCTGCAAGAAAGTTGAACATCACTCACCCGAATCCAGCTGAGACTCTGATAATCATATAATGTTTCATACTGACTAGCCAGCTCTCTGCATAACGGGATTCCAAATTCCCAGCTCTAAAGGAAAGTTTAAAAACTGAGATGAAATAGGATTTTTATACATGAAAAATATCTAATTAAAGTTAAGTAAGTAAAGTAAGTAACCCTTAGTAATGTATTCCTATGATAAAGAATGGAGACAAGAAAAATAAGTGAACATTTAGCAATTCTTAATGAGCTTCTTTATTATTTGTTAGCCAGTCAGAGGTATAGGCTCTGGGATTTCTCTGCTCTGGCCAACAGAAAGATTAGTTGAGTTGAACAAGAGATACCATCCCAAATTAAAAAAACATTTATCAAAACAATACCTAACTCTGAATAACAACAGATACTAAAGCATAGGGTAGGCTCAATATGACAATTCTGCAAGAAAGTATAGGAAAGAATGCACAGATGAATCTAAATTCTATGTTTCCATTTCTTGTTGTATATAAATATTTACTCAAAACATTACCCTATTCACCTTCTAGGGAAGAAAGAATATTATGTGTGTGTTTGTGTACACAATGACTCAAACTTAGATTGTAATGGCACATATTTCTTATTTCAGGAGAGAAAAGCAAATGTTTCTTTGACTGAATTACTGTAACTTGAAGCTTTCTTAAACTGAGCACTATTTTCCTAGCACAGGTTTAAACAGACATAGGGTCTGTTAGCAGAAATGCAGAATCTATATTTATTTAATCGTTCAAAACAAGTAATTGATAAGACCTTTCTTTGAAAGTTGGAAATGCTGAAACAGCAGTTTCCATCATTAAAACAGTTGCATTGTTAAAACAGTTGCATTTTTTTTTCAAGCTGGCGTGACTGCTTCATGAAATACTGGTTTTTTTGCTACATAAAACGCTCCAGAACATAAGATGCAGCTAGCTTTTGGGGAGGAAAATAAGAAAACTAAAAATCTGCTTCTGCCTCCCAGCCCCAGCACATGGCTCGTCAGGGCTCCGCTCCATTGCGCCCACTGCTTGTCAAGCTGAGTAACAGCTGGATCCCAGCCTCCCATAGCCCCGCCGATCCGCGGGATGTCCGACCAGAAATGGCGCTATTGCTACTTTCTCTGTGTCTGCTGCCTCCACTGGGGAACGCTGGAGCCTTCACCAGCGTTCCCCGGCTATTGCCACTGCTCACAACCGCTGCTGGTCGCCGCCTATTGGCAGTTATATCAGCCTCCTGGAATATTGCCGATCAGCTGTTCCAGGCGGCAGGGATTGCCGCAGTCCGTTGCTATCATCTATAGCCACCACCGTTCGCTGTGCAGCAACAGGCGGCGGTGATAGGCAGTGGCAATCCCTACCACCTGGAACAGCTGATCAGCGGTATTCCGGGAGGCTGATCCAACCACAGATAGGCAGCAGTGGCAATCGGCGGCAATAGGTTGAGGCGACAGGTGTCCTGCGCAGAGGCCGAAAACGGGGCGTGTGGAGCCAAAAAACAGCCGAAGAGTGGAGGCCGGTGGGTGGGCGGGGGTTCAGCAATATTTGCTCCATAAGACACACAGATATTTCCCACTTTTAGGAGACAAAAAAGTGCGTCTCATGGAGCAAAAAATACGATATTCTTAGTAGTCTATTAATGAGTGTTTTGCTGGTGAAAAATAATTGTAGTTGTGCGTGTGCATTTATGTGTGGGTCTGTGTATAGAAATATATAATTAAATAGGGAACTAATTTAGACAAAATAGGTATGTATGTATGTTTGCAGAAAACATTCAGTTCTGGGTTTAGAAAAGAATATCTAATAAAATTTGAAAATAATTACTAATAACATTTGCTGACCTTGCCTTTATTAAAATAATGGATAATCTTCCGACAAAGATTTTCTTTACGTTGCCACTCTGTCTGAGATGGATAGTGGAGGAATTCCCGAAGAGGCCTGTCCTCCCATTGTAGTAGCTCGCAATACAAAAGCAATGTAAAAGCAGCCTCTGTCAAAACAACAAGCAATGAACATTGCATAATAATATGAAAACATTTCAACTTGTATCCAAATAGATAAATATCCAAATAGATAAACTAAAAAATTATGAAAATCCTAAATGAATCAAATAAAAAGGTGTTCTGCTAGTAAAAGGAAAGTGAATATTTAATCATGTTATGCTGAAGTAAAGGCAAATGAATTGATACACAATATTTTAGGTATATATATTGTAGGTTGCTTAAAAGCATACACTCTTCTTAATTAATTAATTAATTATTCTTATTTGGACTTTAGGTAATATCAATGAAAATAATGTGGACATAGTAAAAAAAATACTATATGAAATGCGTTTGAATATTAGTAGCTCGGGTTGGTAGTTAGGCTGTTGGTTTGTGCTCAGAGCTTGGCAATTTGGTTGCAAATGTTTTGTCACCATTCGAGGAGACATCGTCAGTGCATTTTGAGTTGTGCTCTACAAACACCTAATATACTATATACATGAGTTGTGCTCTACAATCACCTAATATACTATATGCATGCAATTAAAATAAATTAGCTGAAACTATCCAGCTAGTGCTTAAGTGCACCTCAAATTGCTAATTGCTAATCTAAGTATTTATGCAGAGACATTGGTAATGTAAACCAATTGTGGAGAATTAGTTCCAATCTGCTTACAAAAATGCAGAATGTCTTCCAAAGATATTGTATCACCACGTGAAAACAACATCCATGATCCTAGTCACATACTTTTACTGATCACTATGATATAATTTAGTAAGAATTGTATTACTTACTGTACACATACTCATACAACCGATTTTGTAAATTATACATCTACAGTTAAAAAAATTATGAAAATTTAAAGAGACATATTTAAAAAAGACCACTGTAAATATATAAATAAAACTTTCTCCCATACTTACCTGTGTAATTTTCAGCCTGCAGATGCATGTCACATAACTTGTGTATATAGCGTATATACATTTCCTCCTTATTAATTTCAGATTTATAAAAATTCTGAAAAATAAAATATTTCAAAAAATAATCTTTGAAAATTTGTCAATCAAAATATTTTCAAGATTTATGTATTTTTTTCATTCAGTTTATTTAGAATGCTAAATCATGTTTCAGTTTCATGAAATATACCATGAAGAAACTTAAAACATATACCCTCTTCTACACCCACTCTCTTCTATAACCACCCTTCCAGTGCAGAAAGCTTTTAGTATTGAACGTACTGTATTACATTTCTGTATTACATCTTAATTTTGTTTATTCCATCATATTTTATTTACAAATTAGGATTATTTGAAATACAAATTGGATCTTGGAAGATTCAATGATCTACTAATAAAGGTAATATAAATAAGCTCAAAACAAATAATGGCCTGATATTACTATATGTCTTTAATAGTTCCTCCTTAAGAACTGTACTGAAAAGTTGAAAATGGTGCCATTCTATTTTTATTTAAATCAGGACAAATTAAAAATGTATAGTGATTTTAGGGGATTTTTTTCTTCTTTCTTCCAGTCAATCCATTGGAGAGTGCCTGCATAAGTCCATCTAGTTTTCCTGACAAGGTTTTTCAGAAGTGAGTTGTCACTGCCTCCTTCCTAGGGCTCAGAGAAAATGGCTGATCCAAGATAATCCAGCTGGCTTCATGCCCAAGGCAGTACTAGAACTCACAGCATTCCAGTTTCTAGCCTGATAAAAATCCCTTCTCACCTCTATGAGGGATACATGTCTTCCTCAATCTTGTGTCTCCTACCAGAAGCCTAGGAGTTTTGAGTATTCTGTGCAGTATCTTAGCTGTTCCTAGAACTGACTCTTCTGGACAGAGAGCTCTGATATTATTCCTGGGAACTGTTGGAACCATTGTCACAGCTTAGGAATCACAGCCCTGACTGTTCCTCCCACCACTGGCACTACTTTGGCCTTTACTTTCCATATCCTCTCTAGTTCTTTCTTCAAGCCCTGGTATTTCTCCAGCTTCTCATATTCCTTCTTAATGATTCTGTTGCCATTTCTGCTACATCTATCACTACCACTGTCTTCTGATCTTTGTCTTTTACCATGTTATCCACTTGACTGGCCAATACCTGCCTGTTCATCTGGATTTGGAAGTCCCACAAAATCTTAGCTCTGTTGATCTCCAAAACCTACTATGGAACCTCTCATCTGGACTTTGGAGATCTAGCCCATACACTCTGCAGAAGTTCCTGTACACAATACCAGTTACTTGGTTTAGTATATGCTTCTGCCTGCATATTACACCCTGCCATTATGTGTTGGGACTTTCTCTTGAGGCCTCTCTTCAGTCTGCCCTTAGTTCCTGTCTAATGTGGTAAATCTCTGCTGTTATGTATTTGGTGCTTAATGCCTGTTCTTATGCTGCTATAATCAGTCCCTGGGTTTTGTCTTTTAATCCAGCGCTTTCCAGACACTGGTAGAATTTCTCAGTCAGCCACCTAAGCTATCTGTCAATGGTGCATCTCATGCATAGTATTGTCTTGGCATGGCACTTCCTCTGCTTGATCTTCCTTCCAGGTCTACTGCTGCCTCAGACATTCCCTTAGTGGCTCATTTTCAGATGCCATCTTACCGATATATTACTAGATGCTCTGTGTTTCATCCAGGACAATACTAATGAACTAAGATTTAGATATTTTGAACACATAGTACAAAGGCAAGAGTCACTGGAGAAACCCACCAATGTTTGGCAATAAAAAAGAGGCCAACAGAATATAAGGAAGATAAATGCTTTCACTGACACAAGTATGAGATTACAAGAATTGAAAGAAAGAATTTTTGATCCTGGAAAAATGATGTTTATAGTGTCACAAAGATGATTCTCACCATCAAGTTAACAGTGCAACCAATTTTCTTATTCTCTGTTTCATCTCCTTTCATACAGTCTCTGAAAAACAGAAACAGTTGATATGCTTAAATTTCAAAACTTTATAGGCAAAACTTTAATGCCTTTATAGGCATTAAAAATAATATAGGCAGTTCTGAAGAATTAATCCAATTAATCCATAAAGGTATCCACAACTTTGACTATGTAGCTTTAGCAAGATTAGCAGTTTTCTTTACTTCTTGATTCTGTAAATCATCAACAAATTCCCTAAGTGTTAATTCTCTAGGAGTTTTTTTCCTTTTCCTTTTTTAGCATTTATGTAATATACTAGAGAGGCATTTATTATGAAAATACAAAAAAGTGATTACATATTAAATCCTTAAAAATCTGGGGTACAACTCATGATACTCAGAATTTATATACGCTGTTATAAGCATGAAAAAATCTTTGGGAAAAATGTTATGTCATTAGTTACTACTAACATTACTTAAATATGTATCAGAGGTCCTTGAACTGTGACTAACTGCATTACCTGTAGTCAAGGAGGCGCTCCATCAAACGAGTCACTGATGTAACAAACGAAACCCCTGTCTCCCTCCAAGTTTCTTGTTCTATCTTTTCTAGCAGGCTGTATGAAAGTAAACAATCAGTAAGACTTACTCAGAAATATTGATTGTGAACAGTTTTGAGAACACTTAAAATACCTAAACATTTCTGTATAAAATCTGAACAATCATCTTACCTGGGATAAGGCCCAAACAGCTGGGTTCTGATCCACGTTGCATGAAGCAAAGACAAGGAAATGATTGAACTAAGATGATACACTATTATTATTTCATACCAAGAAAATATTGTGCCTGGTCTAGAGATTGCTCTACTGCTACTCATGAATATAGATAGTTTATATACATTTGCAGAATACATACACATATTTCCTTTACTGTAGAAATAACATATTGCTGAGGGAAAAAAACAGGGGTCACACTGTGAGATAGTTTTCATCAGGCTGATTTTCTTCCCCCTCCCCATCCCATGGCCAGTGATACTGTTGGTCCTCAGGTTAGAAAGTGAGCATTAGTATTGTGATGATGTTATCCATTCAGTCGAGTCCAACTCTTGGTATATCTATGGGCCTACTCTCTCCACATCTTCTGGTCTTGTACTATTTCTTTGAGGTTTTAATTCCAAGTTATATGTCTTCTCTCCCTAAAAAGATACAAACTTCCTTTTCATAATGTTCAATATTTTAAACAATGGAGCAACTGAAAACAGTGCATGGGAATATAGTTCAATTCAATGCTTCTACTATATTATTTTATTTTTCAGTAATGTAAGTTGTATATCTATATATTGTGTATTTACATTGTGAAATAGTGGCTATGTAGTGGCTATGACTACAAGAACAACCTGACCTAACATTTTCTGCACGTAAGGATGGTTTTGGTAAAAAACAAAAATTTAAAAATCTGAGTTTCCAGAAGTGAACTCTTCAGATTTAATTAATTTAGTTTAGATAATTATTAATATTTTATATATTAATCATTAGGCTTGTGCTATCTATGACTCTAATATTGAACCACTGTTGAAATTTAGTATTTTAATATTAATTTTAAATTTTTAGTATTTAATCGTGTAAAGATATGTCAATTAAATTGTAAACCATGTGAAAAACAGGCTCCCTTGTATGGTCTTTTGACAAACTCTGAATGACCAGGAAAGAATTTAGGTTGTCAAAGCAATCTAATGAATATTTTAACAGTTAATGTTTTAATTCATGTCTTAATTTTGGAACAATGCCAGTTTCTTTTCGGAATTCATGGTATGCTTATTTTAAAAATTAATAACAACAGAGCTCTTATGGTAATTCAGAGCTGCTTGCCTAACCTCATTTTGTACTTTCATTGAAACTCCAAACTACATCTATGTAGTTCATGTAGTTCGAGGTCATGTATTTCACAAATAATTTAGTAAATTGTCCTTAAACATAGGCTGAAAGTTCATATTTACAGATATCCTGTTGAAGATAAAGATTATATGAAGATACTCAATATGTACTCCTTGAGACACCGAAGGGATAATTATTGGGGAACAGCAGGCAAGATTTCTTCCCTACTGTTCTATTCATTTTGTCAAAACGTAGGGACATCTCCAGTTGTAAAATGGCAACTCAAAACAGAAAGTAAAGAAAAAACAGAAATCCAAACATCCTTCCAGAAAAATGAAGGCATTCAAATTAAGAGATGCAAAAAGCTATAAATGGATCAAATTTATCAGCTATTTTAGAGGATTATTATCATGAATTGATCTTTCATATTAGTATAATATAATAATAAATCTTGATTTCTGCAATTATTAAATAAAATGGATATGCTGTTTTATATTAAAATCTTTGTTGTATTTTTATCAACCCATTCATTCTGATGCATTATTCATTTCTAAGAATAGTTTTTATGTTTAGATCAGGGGTGTCAAACTCAATTTCATTGAGGGCCGCATCAGGGCTGTGGTTGACCTCGGGGGGCCGGGTGGGCATGGCCGACTGGGTAGGCATGGCCAACTTGACATCACTCCCCAAACTGCTGGCATATTTCCTCTTCGCAGTGGGTAGACCAAGTGGAAGCCAGGCTGGCCCAATCTTTCCTCTTCCCATTGGGTAGACTGGACTGAAGTCACGCTTGCATGATCTTTCCTTTTCGCACTGGGTAGACCAAGGCAAAGCTAGGCTGGCCCAAATTTTCCTTTTCGCACTGGGTAGACCAGGACGGCCCTGCGGGCCGCATCCAGCCCATGGGCCTTGAGTTTGACACCCCTGGTTTAGATCATCCTTCCAATATTTTTATATAGATATGTAGTTTTAATAATGCTAAACTTAAGACTTACAGCAGACTGAAGAGTTCCCTGTAATTTTCATCTCCTTTTCCCTCTGATACCAAACTGTCTAGCTTATCGATCAATTCTGCCTCCACCTGGATTAAAAAGAAAGAATTTGTAAGAGCAGCTTAGTTTGTAAACTCTAAATATAAAGGATGTGAAAATGATATTTCGTGATATTTCTTCTACTCTGCATGAAGATTATTTTTATGGAGATATGGATGATTTCTATTTCTTAACATAGAGTTCCAAAAGTAGCAAAAAGTACTGTTTTATGAAAAATAATATGCCTCATTTGTTTGAGCAGCACTGTCGTATCTTTTTTGACTGGACATCTAATAAAATGATCTTTTTCATTTTCCAAAAACCACTACTCATTCTAATATATATTTATGCATTTAGTGTAGAATAAATAAGCTTTCTAGAAAATCAGTGTATTATTTAAAGTGTAAAGAAAAACCATTCTCCAAGACTTATTTGCAAATAAAGTTGATCAAAAAATAATTAGGTCTTTTTTGTTGCACAGATATTTACTGGACACTATAAGACTGTCAAACACACCATTCCTCAATATCCTTCATTGCTTTAAACAGCTCATCAATATTTTTTTGCCATTTCCCTTATTTCATTGCTTTTCCAATAACACAAGCTGTGTGTATATTATAGTATTTTTTTAAAAAGAGATTTGTTGCCCTCAGTTGGACAGTCTTGTTTTTCTCTAGTACATGGGGAAGATTCATGTCTTGTGTATATATAAGATATGGTGGATGGCTAGAAAAATTCTGCTACTTTCCTTATTATACTTTATTTTGTACAGCACTGCAGTTTACTTACAAAAAACCTGTAGATGTAACAGCATTAGTCATGGCTTAGAATATGTTATAAACATCTCTAAGATTCGGGAAAAAAACCAGTTACATATTTGCAAAAGACTATAACAAGACAGACTGCTCAAGTTTTTTAAGTGATATTTGTGTAGATATGATCTGTGGCTATACACAAATGCAATATTTATAGGAGAAAGCTGCCATTTCTCATATATACAATATATATCACAGCCAAACCAACATGATCCACTTTTTTGTGATCAACAATTAGTTTAGCTGACCATGGGAAGGTGGTGGATATTGTATACCTTAACTTCAGCAAAGCATTCAGTAAAGATTCCAATGATATACTGGTAGAGAAAAGGACAAATGTGGGCTGGATTATATTATAATTAGTATAGTAGACTGAACAATCATATCTATTAGGTATATGTCAATCGCTCAACATCAAATTGGAAGTGTTGACTGGTACATCAGAGCCAGAATACATCAGAGCTGGTACATCAGAGTTCCATTTTAAGCCCTATGCTGTTGAATAGATTTATAAATGACTTAGAAAAGAGAACTAAAAAATAAGTTTATAAAATATGGCTAGTCGATATAAAAGTAGCAGGGATAGCACATATCTTAGAGGACAATATTAACATTCAAGAAGACTTGACAAGCTAGAACAATGATCTAGAAACATCAAGATCAATTTCGGTGGAGACAACTGAAAAATCCTACATTTGGATAGAATAAATCAAATGTTTGGGTGAATGAACCTTACTGAGTAACATGCAAAAATAATAAGGTGTCCTGGTGAATCAAAAATTAAACATGAGCCAACATTATGATACAACTGTAAAAAAGCAAATGCAATCCTATACAAAATCCTATATAAGATCAAAGAAACAATTGTTCCTCCCTATTCTGTCTTGGTCACATCACATTTAGAAAATTGTCTTCAGTTCTTGGCATCAGATTTTAAGAAAGAATTGGCAAACTGGAACATGTCTTGAAGACAGCAACCAACATGATATGAGATGGTTGGATACATTAGACATGTTTGAAGCGGAGAACAAACTATTGTGTGGAAATACAATAGTGGCCTTCAGAAATTTGAAGATTTGTCATGTAGAAAAAGGAACAATAGTTCAGAGTTGTTCCAGCAGACAAACCAAGAAATCATGGATTTAAATCATGAAAAAATAGATTTCACTTGAACATTAGGAAATATTTCTTAATGCTGTTAGTTCTTCAACCATAGACTATCTTGTGAAATGGTAGACTTTCCATCTAAGGTGATATTTAAAATTAAATTGAAAATTGAAAAGACAGTTAAAATTTAAAGGTTTACAAGATAGGTTTATATTTAAGTTATATAAAATGTGATCTGTTCTCCACCCAAGTCCTAAAATTAAAGAAAATGCAATTAAACAAATGAGTCAAAAGCATTACACTTGCTCATTAATGAGGAGAATGACCCAAAGCTGCATTTTTGAATGTGGCAAAATTATGGGAATCTCTGCTTTTAGTAACTGGCATGCACTGTTGGGCAGCAATAACTGCAACTATGTGTTTCTGATAATTGTTGACCATGCTGTGCATCAGCATGGATGAATTTTAGCCTATTCCTCTTTAAAAAAATGACTTCAATTCAGGGATGTTTTAGTTTGAAAATTTAATAATTGTGTAGTTATAGAACTGGCTTGTAATAATTATAGGTAATATAAAAAGTTGAGGTTGTAAATACATTACTATTTTACTGTGTTGGAAAGAGTAAAAAATAAACTCTTTTCCTTTCTCCCTTTTTTTCAAAAAATTAATCTTTATTTTAATTGTATTTTAGGCTATAATAAACTTTAATAAAAATTATCATTTATAAAAAATATTGGCTGTTGTTCTTGTTTCTGGGAGACAAAGAAAAGAACAGGTCAGATGCTGAACGGGCGGATGAATACTTTTTAGATGTTAACATCCAGATTTTCTTTGAAGATGGCTAAACTATGAGTAGACATGTGGTACTGTTTCTTTGCTGGGATTTGGGTTCCTGGCTTCAAAACTGATAGTATAATCACATGCATGGGGTGGGGAGGTAAGATGGCTGCCTCTACCTTCCCAAACACATCTGCAAAGTCTATATATTATTCTAGCAGTGTTGATCCTCCCTTGTCCTATAAAGGGGGTGGTCAACTTTCACTGCTACTCAGTGATGTTGTTGGCACTTAGGAGAGGGGAAATGTGTGTTCCTTACTCCCAACGTATACAGGTAACAGCACTGTGCAGCTGAAGCCACTCTATTCTCAGTATAATGGGTACTTACAAGGAAGCAGTTACATAAAGTGTATTCACTCTGTCTAATCTTTGATTGTCAGTTGGAAAGGAACTGTGTGATGTAGGACTTGTCCTGCCTGTCAATAGTTTCAATAGTTATTGGACATTCTAGGCCTTGAGTAGGCAAGTTTCTGTATTGTTTCTACTGTATATGAATAAAATTAGTAGCTGCCACAGAATTTACAAGAGCTGAAAGCCTGGAATCTAAAATAATAATAGCAGGAGTAATTAAGAAATCTTGCCTGTTCTTATCTGCCTGAGCATTTTTTAAATAGTGGATGGTCCCTGTTCAGATCTCTGGGGAGGGGTGGGGGCTGGTACTGTCTCAAGGTACTGTCTAGAACTGAGCTGGGCATTTGATGGCTTCATGCTCCACAAATTTAAAGTTCTGCATCTTATTGTATTGTCCCTTTCAATGTCAGGGATCATCTAGCTGCTCTGATCTGTATGGGTTCTCCCACTTTGGATTCCAAAGAGGTCACTGGGAGAGGTGCTATGGGGGAAGACAGGCTGTACGTTCTTTTTTCCTTTCCATTTCTTCCTTGCCTCCACTCTTCCAGTTGGGCCTCTAGAATTATGCAAAGGTAATAGAGCTCTTCCAGGGTAATTAGAGAGCCGTATCTCATCAGTTCAACTCTCAGGTCATCAGTCAGCCCTCTGTGATTCTCTGTATGGTATCCCGAAAGTGTCTCTTGAGTATAGAAAAAGTCTTGATAATGGTTCCGCATTTGGATTGTTCCCCTCAGTGAACAGTATCGCCCACTTGGCTGCTGTTTCCTTCAGCAAACTCAGCACCAAGTTACTTTGGTGCAATCAATGGAAAACTCCACTAATCTGCCTGCCATAAACATCTCACACTGAGCAAGAAACGTGATCCTGTTCTCGTCAGAATCTCTGGCAAGCTCACATGAGAATGCAGAATCATTGATTAAGCTGCTATCTGTTGTGCTGCCATGGGTTGAGACAAATTCTACCCTAGTTGCTGAATTTGTTATATCATGGAATTATGTCATCTGTACATATACTTGGTGGTGGTGTTGTAATAAGGATCAGAGGCTAGGGTTAAATTCCCCTTTTTGAAAGAGAGTAGGAGACTTGCAAGATTGTTATCAGATTGTTATTTTCCACTGAAAAGAGGAAAAGCAAATTCTAATCTTTTAGTCCTCAAGTTATCCTTTATTCCTTTTTTTAATTTGATTTGGTGACTGTATGACATCCCTCCTAGGTAACCCAGGTAGGAACCACGTCTAGATGAATTAAATCTACTTTATTGTAAAGCTCCATTAATAGAATCTTGCAAGTCTGAAAGTACACACTTCCAGCCACAACTTTTAACTACTTAATCCATTTGGATGAGTCCTTCCTAAGTTTCTTTCACTATTAAGCCACTGGAGGTCCCTGCCTCTCTTGTTTTGATTGTTTCCTAGGCAGCATCTCTTATTCCCATTCCCCAAGCTCATCTGCACATTCTATTACAGTATTTGCCTTTTGCCTTTCTAACCTTCTTTTAACCACATGGTCTTTTGCAAACTATAATTGAGCAGCAATGTTCTCTTTGGAGAGTACTAGCATTTTCCTGACTGCTCTTTAGAAGGCCAGATCCTGAAGATGAAACTCAAATACTTTGGCCACCTCATGAGAAGGAAGGACT